>BQNB010111421.1:0-22352 GCA_026074375.1 Tanacetum coccineum | reverse complement strand
TAGAGTCTAGAGACACAAGTTAGTCGTGTATAAACCAACCATGTCTCGGACCTATATGAACGAGAATATGCAACTACATAGTCTAGATCTAACTAACATAGATGCAATTAAATTGCCCTGTCAAGGTACATTTAACATAGTTATGAGTCCAACGTTATGATTATCTCAATTACTAGTGTTTAGAAACATAGCTTGGTCGTGTATAAACAAGCCATGTCTCGTTCCTCTATGAACAAAAAAATCATAAAATATACCACAAACAAAACCACCACTGATATCAAACATATAAAAAAACACGCTGATCAAAACATATAACTGCAATGGTTGCAATAAAATTACCCTGCCAAGATATGGAATTGGTATATAACTTCACTGTTAAGACTATCTCATGTACTAGAGTCTAAAAACATAGCTTGGTCGTGTATAAACCAACCATGTCTCGGTCCTCTATAGACAAGGATATCTAAGTCCTTAGTAAAGATATAACTGCCATGGCTGCAATTAAATTTACTCACAAAAACACAATTAAGATTATCTCAAGTACTAGAGTCTAGAAACATAGCTTTATTATGTATAAACCAACCATGTCTCCATCCTCTATGAACGAGATAATCTATGTTGGGAATTAAAAGTCTTCATACTTAGTACTGCTCAAGTTACAACTCCTAGTGCTAACCAGTTAGTACTGCCAGTACTAACTTAAGACTGCTGAAGGACTTAAGACTGCTAGATGAAGATTAAGTCTCCTAAAGTGATAAAGACGTGTCAAGTGATTTGTATTGACTTATTCAGTGTATATCTTATAAAATTAGAAAGATACGTATAAGATTAGAATTATAGAAGATTTGTAGTTATCTTGTAAATGGCTCCTTAGTGTATAAAAGAAGATCCTAGGTTATGGTGTTTGATACACGTTTTTGATATATCGCTTCAAGGTTGTAAACCCTAGTACTACATAGAGTACTCGTATTATTGATAATAATAATATTGGAGCTTTTCAGTAATATCATTGTTCATACAGTTTATTATTTTATTAATATTCTTTTAAGTATTAAAGAGTAGATTCTGCATACTTTTTAGTATTCACAAAGTTTCTACCATAGTTATTTTGGATCTATCCAAAGTAACTTAACTTTTTCAAGCTAAAGAATCAATCTTAAATTGGGATCAACAAGTGGTATCAGAGCTTGTGTTCTGAAACTTTGATCTAGAAGAAACTAACAGGAAGAACCCTTTACTCACAAGGAAGAGATGGATCTAGAAACTGCTTAAACCACTACTACTACAAAGTATCCCATTCTCAAACAGGGTGAATATGATATGTGGAGGCTAAGGATTAAGCAATACTTTTAAGTACAAGACTATGCTCTATGGGATGTCATAGAGAATGAAAACTCATTTAAACCAACAGCTCAAACAACAACAAATGCTGATGGTACCTCAACTTTACTAATACCAGGTCCTGTAACTACTAAAGAAAAGGTTCAAAAGAAGAATGATGTGAAGGCAAGAAGTATGTTACTGATGACACTTCCTAATGAACATCTAATGACATTTAATCGTACAAGGGTGCTAAGACCTTGTTTGCTGCTATACAAACAAGATATTGGTGGATAATAAAGCCACAAAAGACTCAGAAGACTCTTTGAAGGCAAGTGTATGAAACTAAATGCTTAATGAAGAGTCTCTTGACTCTATTTTTAATAGGCTTCAGAAGATTGTAAGTCAGCTGGCTATCTTAGGTGAAAATATTTCACAATAAGATCTTAATTTAAATTTTTGAGAAGTCTGCCTTCTGAGTGGAATACTCATGTTGTGGTCTGGAGGAATAAACCTGATCTAGACACAATGAGCTTTGATGATCTCTACAACAATTTCAAGATTGTTGAACAAGAGGTTAAAGGAACTGCAAGCTCAAGTTCTCAGAATATGGCTTTTGTGTCATCCCCTAGCAATACTAATGAAGTTAATACTGCTTATGGAGTTAGTGTTGCTAACACTCAAGTCAGCCCTGCTAGCACTCAAGTTAGCACTACTAGTACCCAAGTTAGTACTGCTAACTTAAGTGATGACACTGTTTATGCATTTTTGGCTAGTCAACCAAATAGGTCTCAACTTGTATATGAAGACCTTGAACAAATCCATGAAGATGACATAGAAGAGATGGATTTGAAGTGGCAGTTAGCGCTGAGCATGAGGACAAGAAGGTTTTTCGAAAACTGGTAGAAAGATCACTATCAATGGAAGTGACACCAGGAAAAGACAAGCCCAAGTGGAGTGTTTCAATTGCCACAAATGGGAAACTTTGCAAGAGAAAGCAGAGGGCCTAGAACCAAGAAAGCAGGAACAGCAGTCAAAACAGCTTCTAAAAGGGCTATAAGTGTGAAGAAACTTCTTCCAAAGCCTGGTGGCATTGAAGAGCTGGTTTTGACTGGACCTATAGGCAGATTGAAGAAGTCCTACACACATGGCACTAGCTTTTCTGACTCTGAGGTACATAATGACGAAACTGTTCAAAAAACTTATCTAAAAGCTTTAAAACACTTAATAACTTAACTTGGATAGATTTAAGAATGAGTTTTTTAACAAATTTGATTTTCAATTTAGCTAGTTAAAAAGGAGGGGTTAGCATCTGTAGAAGAACAACTTGTCTTTTACAAAAAGAATGAGGAATTTTTTATGAGCAACTTGCTGTTCTTAAAAGAGATATCTCATATAAAACTCAGAAATTAGCATGCTTAAAAGTGAGTTAGAAAGCTTAGCAAGGAAAAAGACTGCAATCAACTTAAAATTGAAAAATTTAATATTCCTTATAAGAGTCTAGACATATAATATGGAGGTGCAGATACCCTGACTCAAGAAGAAAGGTGTGGGGTTTGTAAGCTATAATGTTGTTCCACCTCCTCCTACATGGTTATTTTCACCCCCAAAGTTTGATTTGTCCAACTCTGGTCTAGAGGAGTTCCAACAGCCTGAGTTTGAAGGCTATGGACCTAAGACTAGTAAGAGTGTTAGTGAAGATACTTCTAATGAGGTTAGGGAATCTCCTAATGCCCCATTGGTTGAGGAGTTGGTGTCAGATGATAAGTTAGAGAATAAAACTGTTTTTTTCCTACTGTTGCTAAGATATAAATATTGTTACCTAAACACCAATAAAACCAATTAGGAAACCATGTTAAGTATGATGAAATTACAGTTCACAAAGTCACTAGGGAAGTTATCAAGAAACTAGAATAATCAGAAGTCCCAACAGCTAGGAAGTGAATTTGTGATGTACAATAAAGCTTGTTTTGTCTGTGGAAGTTTTGACCATGTGCAGGCTAACTGTAATTACCATCAAAGGGAAAGGGTGGTATCTGGGAATAATTATACAAGGGTGAATTACAATTATTCTGCTAAAAAGGCTCACCCTAATGCTCACATAACATGGTTTCCATTGAGCAGTTTTAATGAAAACTGACACTAAGAATCACTTAGATACTTCTAGGCCTGTTAATACTTGCTCATCCCAAAACTACAATTTATAGTGCTAGACCAATGTCACATTTTTCTAAATCAGCACAATCAACTGTAAAGAGGCCCTATCAAATAAGAACAACATTAACTAACAAAATCAACCAAAAAGTTAATACTGCTAAGGGAAAATTTTATACTGCTAGGCCAAAAACAGTTAATACTGCTAGGCCAAATTCAACAATAGTTAATGCTGTGAGGGCAAATCAGGTTAATGTTGTTAAGGCCTCAGCATGTTGGGTTTAGAGACCTACCAAACTTAATAGTGCATCAATTACTTTGAAGAGACATAATTATGTTGATGCACAAGGCAGATCCAAGTCAGTGATGGCTTGGGTCCCCAAAGGAAACTAATTTCCTTATTTTTATGTGCAGGGTCATCCATAAAAAGAAGATCAAGGCTATGTTGACAGTGGATGCTCAAGGCACATGACAGGGAACATGTCCTATCTCTCAGACTTCAAGGAATTTGATGGAGGATATGTTACCTTTGGGGGAGGAGCCAAAGGAGGGAAAATTACTAGTAAAGGAACTCTTAAAACTGGTAAGCTTGATTTTGAGGATGTGTACTTTGTCAAGGAGTTACAGTTTAACCTTTTTAGTGTTTCAGAGATGTGTGAAACAAAAACAGAAAGAGTGACTTTGTGAGCTAAAAGAAATGAGAGAAATTGGTGAGAATGAAAAACAAAAAGAGAGATGTGTGAAACAAAAATAGAAAGAGTGACTTTGTGAGCTAAAAGAAATGCGAGAAATTGGTGAGAATGTGTTAATACAAATAATGTCTAAAAACGTTATTTATATTTTTCGACCTCTCAATGTTTTGATAATAACATAATGTGAAAACGTTTACGATAAAATTATACGTTTATAAATTAACTATATCATAATTCCTATTTCTAAGATTAATCAACTTAAGGTATGGATAAACCAAATCATTAAAAATGATTATAATTAAGAAAATATCTCCTTAAACTCTTAATAATTCTACAAATGTGTTTTTAAAAAATATAAAAACAAAAAATTTATTCATAATAAGAATGTTTTATTAAAAACATAAAATTTGAAATTCAAAAATTTCCCCCAAAATAGAAGGTTCTATAACAGATACAACCTTCACCACAAAAGGACAAAAAAGGGAGCGAAGTCTAGTGGCGGCTCCCTTTTAGGCCTGGCGGCCCCCTTATATATAAGGGACCGCCAGGACCGCCACCAGCAACGGTCATTTTTTGTCCCCTATAAATACTGGGCCACCCCATCTGAAAAATAGAACCTCTTGCCACGAATTTTCTCAGATCCATTTTTCTCTCTTCTTCCTTTAGATGAACTCTATCTTCACCACATCGAGAAAATGGAGGAATGACGTATTGATAGAATGATCATAAGAAGGAATAGTGACGAACTAAAGACCGAACTCAAGAAAATTCGTACTCAGATTATCAAACTTTAAAAGAAGCAGTTAGGGCAAAAGGATAAGATTGCCTTTGCTTACTACAGAATTTCCGATCTTGAACAAATCATTGAGAAAATCCAAGCTCGTCACCAAACAGATCAGGAGGATCTTTAGGATGTCATCTACCGGCTCAGAATCAACAAACTCTTAGAATAGTTATAGCTTTATCCTAGCCATGGGATGTGTGGTATAAATAAAAACGCTTGTCAAATCTTGACTATGTACAGTAAGAAGGCAAGTTATTTATAAAGGCAATCCCGTTTCGTATCTTATTGTTTCCAACTTATCGCTCTTTCATCATCATTTCCACCATTTACATCATTATCTCCGTCTTTATCATAACCTCTAAGTGCTTAAAAATTCAAAAATAAGCATTTCTCTTTAAGCATTTTAAGCATCACATTTTCTTTTAAGTATTACCTTTCTATCATTCTTATTACGTGTTATCTTTTGTTGATAGAATGCCTCCCAAAAGGACATCAACATCTGAAACACCGGCCATAACTTTAGCTGCCATCCAGCAACTGATTAATGATGGCATTTCCTCAGCTCTAAAAGCACAAGCTGCATCAATGGCAAGTGATAGTAATCCCAACAGGAACACCGGACCTACTGGAACTCCTGTAGCAAAAAATGGGAAACTACAAAAGAATAGTGTCAGTTTCAACCTCATACATCAATGGTACAGAAGGAAGCAGTTACCTCATTCGCTCATTGATTGGACTAATCAGTATTTTCTCATAGCCATAGCCGAAAAAACAAAGTGACATATCTACTGGTACTTTAACCGATGATCCCTTCTTGTTGGAATTCATACAGCTCAACCTATTGAATAAATCAAGCCAACAAAACACTGGACCAAATTGAAAAGACTCTTGAACCGATAAGTATTGCCCCTTGAACTGAAGTCAAGAAAAATAGAAACGATTGTTCAACTTGGTTTTGTGAAAGGAAATGATCTTAAAGAGTTAACATTAGAGATTCCAAGAATTAGCCGTCATATGCCCAAACATGGTACCTTAAATGCCGAGAAACTATAGGGAAATCTCATCAATGGATCCCTAGAAGTATTGAAGGAAAATGTTACTATGCCTATCGAAGCCTCAAACTTTGGAGGAGAAACTCGTAGAAGTCTTCATCAATGGATTACCCAGAAGTATTGAAGGAAATGTTACTGCCTCGAAGCCTCAAACTTTGCAGGAAGCCATCAACATAGCCCATAGATTAATGGATCAGATAATAAAGTGTGATTCTGTTCTAGAAACCAATGATCGCAAACGAAAGCTTGAGGATGAGAGAAACATCATCAACAACAACAATAACAACCATAACAATGATTACCATCGATAGCAGAATAGAAGACAAGAAATCTTCAGAACTTATACTGCCACCAATGGATATGCTGGAAACCTTCCCTTATGTAAGAGATGTAGACTACATCACACGGGACCTTGCAGTGTCAAGTGTCAGGTTTGCAACAAGATAGGTCACCAGACCAAGTACTGCAAAAACAACAGGGCCACAAGAAAGCATAGTTAGAGCCAAGCTTGCTTTTGTTCACTTTAGGATTTCTACCCTAAAAACCACTCTCGAGGATATTCAAGTTCATCAGAATCTTCTTCAATCTGAAAACTTCAATCATCAAGCCACAATCCTTGTCGTTTGTTACTTTATTCTAGAATCCTACTACGAGATACGTAGCATAAGTATCAACTCTTTTAGAGTTTCATATGTAAAGCTACCCATGAAATAATAAAGTGATGATTCCGTTACATCTTGTTATCTGATGATATCAAAACTCAACATTATTTGTCAATTCCATCGATTCTATTATGTTCAAACTCTAAATACTCTCCTCATACCTTCACAACATAAATTATCATCCTCGATTATATGGGCGTCAGTACAATCAACATCTCAATATTATCTAACAATTCATGATCATATCATTTTCTACACATTACCATATCGTGTTTTAATGCTTAGGTAAGATGATTTATGATCATCTTATTTAAATGAATTAGGTCACTTCTTCATTTGAATAAGGAAATTATAAATCTCTGAACTATGAATTTATAAATTCTCAGTTACAAGGAGTTGAACGCTTCTTTTTGTAAGTGACAAATTATAAATAAATAGGCTTAAGTATATAACATACAAACAAGTTTCTTTTAACCCGTTCCTTAATCATTATCATTTTCATTATCATTATTACCTTCATCATCTGTTCATTTCAAAATCTGTATCTCACGTGATTAGCAACTCTCTTACAAATTCATAATCATTCCTTGACATTACTCATTCCATGATCTCCGTATTCTAAAATTTTCTGTTATATTTTGCAACATAATAACAAGGAAACACACAAGAATCTATACAATGTCAAATGATTTCAATACCACTAGGTATGAAAATTTTGACAAAGACTTGTGATAGCATTCTTATTCGATGTTGACTTTTAAAGGTTAATGAATAACGATTCTTTACAATCACAGTAGCGCAGCAGAAGCATGGTAGGCCCATGACCCACAGGTTCCGTAAATCGAAGTATTTCACCCATCAAAAAGGTCTCGTCTTGAAAATAAGTAGACGTGTGAAAGGAGGTAATCATAATTATGTTGCGCAACATAATTATAAATGCATCACACGCGTGAACTTTTGACCTTGATTAACCTAAATTCATACCCAGTACCTATCTCTAAACAATACCACTATAACTTTCAATTAAATCTCGGGACGAGATTTCTTTAAGGGGTGGAGACTATAACAACCCAAGGATTTTCATCAAATACAAAACCTATTTTACTATGATCACAATTATACGGGGAAATTTTTCTCTTTATTGCATTACTTATATATCTCAGTATGCCATAACTAAAGTAGACAAGCTCATGCAACCTATCTATGACCATTATGTCTTCATATATGTCAAGCAAACATCACAATATGTCAAGCCAATATCGTCATATCCTTATTACAAAGTACATTATTCCTATAATGTATCATTCGCAACGTTATATCAAAACAGGCTTTAAACCATTATCGTATGCCTCTAAACCCTAATTCCATGAAGGGTTAATATCTAAAGTGAATATATAAGATACTAAAGCATATGTACAAGTAATATAACATCTCATATGAATATACATTCTATCCAAAGAAAGGTACAAGTCCTTAAAAGCTCAATTTTAAAAGGTCATTAAGCATGATCTCTAAAATAGCTGTTTTACCTCCGTTTTAATCCTCATTTCTTCACTACAACTTGTGTACAAGCTACTACATCTCTATTATACAATGTGTAAACCCTAAATATTCTATTCATAAGCTTTCATACATCTTTTTACACTCAAAACCCTAATTCTAAAGTCCAAAACCCTAACCCAAGCTAAATACTACACAATGACCCGTTTCTTCATTTTTATCCATCATAAACCTAAACCAACACTCAAATAAGTTGTAATAACTTATTTTACAATCATATCAATCCTATTCAATCATTATTTCATCATTACTTCATCATCTTATTTCATTTGTAGGTAAAACGAATCCGAGAAACCCTAAATGTACCTAATTGGTTCATTTGACCCGTTTACTCGTTTCTAACCATTTTAATCCCAGAAAATCAACCAAGAACTATTTTAAACTCATAAAATGTGTTTACAATTCATTATCTATCCTTATCTTGGCAATATACAAAAGATTGAAAGCTAGAAAACCTTAATAAATCCATTATAAGCCCTAATTCAAACCACGACCATTTCTTTCCATTTCGACCCATTATAACTCGAACCACCACCCAATTATCATTGATAAATCTATATATATTGCTTAGGATCAATAACCTATTAAATTTAACCTAATGTACATAAATTATAAGCAAAGAAAATCAAGAAAACCCTAAACCATACCAAATGGAACCCGTGACCTCATTTCATCATTTTAAACCCGTTTTAACCCAAACCAATTGCTAATATTTGTTAATAATCCCTAATACAGACCTTGAGCACCTATTTTCGCCATTTATAATCACTACACACGAAATGTAACCAAGAAAAACTTGTGAAAACCATGTCGAGTCTGAAACAGACCCGCACCCCATTTTTGGCTTCTTTAACCCAGTTTTTGAATGTTCTACTTCTGCTACTACACCCTTATAATGTTCATATGATCCTAAATATAATCTTGTTAAAGTTTCATAACTCAATTCATGCTCATTTTCCATTTTAATCCAAAACCGTACACCCGAAACCCTAATTTCGCGTTTTTCTTAAAACTAAATGTTATAATGATTAAATATTGTTATAATCTATCCTAGCATGCTTAACTAATGTTAAAATAACCACTTTATTGATTAATGAAGGAATTTGAACTTAAAACCCGCGCGTTTACGTTTTAAAACCCTAATATGACCCGTTTTGCTTCCTAGCCTAACGAATCGTTATTTTAAACTTGTGTTACGTTAAAACTTAATATTTTAGTTTATTATAACTTATAAATACCTTTTGAAATATTAACATAAGCTTGCATGGCAATTTGGACATGTTTTGTAATTATAATCCATGCAAGAGGTATATATCGTAACTTTCTAAAATTAATAATAGAAGGGCTGAATATGTCATTTTATCAAAGTTATAACTATAGGGGTCTATTATGTCACTTTTTCAAAGTCAAGGTTTACCTTGGTATATCTTATCAATGTTGAAGACAAAGTCGTAAAAATGCAAACTCCAAGGGCCTATTTGCAATTTTTCAAACCCCAGGGTCTAAAATGTAACATTTTGAAAAAGTATAAAATCATGTTTAATTCCTTACAGACATCACTTAATTTACCGATTCTCGTTTAACATTTCCAGATATTGAATTAAACGCTTAAAACCGATCATCCGGAAGCTATATTGTACCACAATACTAGGGAGCTTCATATTAAGGAGTTTCATCTTGGTATTACGTTCTGACTGAGTTGTTGGGTTTACGATTTAAAGTGCCCTAGCTCCTCAAACGTTTACTGAAGGACTTCTGAATTATGATGGCCTGAACGGTGAAACAATAATTCCAAACTTTCCAATCAAACTCATAACAATATTAGACTCTCTGAACCAAAGTTCTATAGTACAATCTTCCTAAGACTCAACATATTTACTCAGGTTGCGTGACGTGGTTGTTTACTATCATTTTACTATATCAACCTTCCCTGGTTAAGATTGTGATAAGGTCGTCAGCTTTCATTTCAGAATATTTATTACATCTACCTATCAGGTGAAGTTCATAACCTCGCCTTTACTTATTTACATGTTTTATAAACCCGCGAGGGGGATACATGCTTGTTACAAACTCTTTTACATACTCGTTTATCTTATAACAATGTGATTACTTTTCAAAGACTTAATGAATTCATAACCCCATATTTCAATCTTTTGAATACTTTATAAACTTGTGATACCTGATATAAACCATGAATGCAAGTGTTTTCTAAATGTATGCTATCCAGATATATTATTGCCTAAGTAGCTTCCAGTGCCATTATTTACATATCATGAATCATTAATTACTTGCATTGCGAGTGAACGCGAATATTGTGAATAGATCTATTGGGGGTGACGACTCCCGTTTGTATACCCATGCTTGGGGTAGACAAACGCACTATATTTGTCTTAATGGGTAACCTTGGCAAGTTACCTTTTCCACGGGGACATCTGTCCCTAACCAATGTCACTACGGTGATTTCCCTGTTAACGTATTGATGTCATGAGCTTAGCAGCAATAATATTGTTACCCTGATTTTCCTTGATAATTGTATTCGTTGCAATTATTACCATTATAGTAACTTGCATTCAACCATATGAGAATATTCAACTGTTTCCCATGATAATAATGTTCTCCATGATAATTATCCCAGTAATGCCAATATTTCCATATAATAACCTGTATTCAATTATTACATTTCAAACATATGAATTTCACTCAACCTTTGTGTTGACCCTTTTTAGCATGTTTATCTCAGGTAATTGAGCAAGTCGCGGTACGGAGTGGCATGGACTCGAAGATGGCTGAACTGTTATCATTTAAACATGATGTTTTAGATTTTGGGACCTGCATTTTGTAAAAACTCTGATTATAATGAATGATAACTAAATTTTTCCAACAACGTCTCTTTTAAAGTTGTTTTCTATGATTATGATTGTTGTATCCATGAAGTAATACCCCAGATTAGCTTCCGCTGCTATATTGTAAAAATAGGGGTGTTACATTTTGTCATTAATCTTGGGCCTAACAACTCCTGACCCATAGTTCCCATGGGTCTTGCTCATGTATTGCTCCATTGTTTTTGTCATAATTTCTGTAGTTTCTTATTCTTCGATGTCAGAAAATAAATCAGACTTTGGTGAATTCGACTCCACAATACTAGGTGTTTCGAAAAGCCTCCTTTTTGAGCGAAATACTCTTTCCGAGGTTTTCAAAAGATGTAATTAGTTCCTTAGTTGAACTCCTTGTCATGCATCACCTAAAACAGAGGATAATAAATCAGTAGGATAGGCTCTTTGAAAAGAATACAGAAAATTAAACACGGAAATCAAATTTAGTTCTGCTAGTGTATCAAATGATCAATACGTCGTATTCACTTAATTTGAATATGTCGTATGGGTCTGCTGAATGTCAGTATGCCATATTGATTTTACATAATACGCCGTATTGTTTGGGATAACTGATACGTTGGTTAAACTGTAGAGGTCAATACTTTGTTCTAAGTAGAAGGGTCGATATGTCGTATCCAACTGGTGGATACGGCGTATCAGTTGATCTATCAGAATAGGATACCTTGAAAACAATTAAATAATGCGGGAATTTAAACACACAATTAATTACATAATTAAATTAAATACAAACAGAATTAAATTACACTAATTAAATTATTCTAAGCTAATGGTTAGAAATACTAATAAAATTAAAGGTTTGTAGGATCCCTAGATCATTCCATTAATTAATCACAAGATCAATAGCACAAAAGATTAAACATTAAAGAACTTTTGATTGAAAGAAATAATAGTGGCTACAATTCCTAAAGATGAAAATAAAATGAAGTAGCTAACCTAAAAAATGAAGAAAAGATGGCTTTATATAGCCTCACAATAAGACCTAAAGAGGCTTTGAATGGGCCATTTCGGGCTTTTACAATAAATGCCCAATTACATTAATTTACATTGTCTTTCGAGCTAGACTTTTGTCTTGTATCTTCGAGTGACCGAAGCTTCTTTGTTCGGGTCCATTTATGTGATCCTAACAATCTCCCCCTAGATGAGGTCATGAGAAGTTGTTTGAAGCTCACTCGTGCTTGTCTCTTTAGCTCGTTGTTGATCGGGTACTTCACTTGTTGTGCTTTGGTAATTCAATCTTTAACACTTGTCATGATCTTCAGAGAACTTGAATGTGATGACTTGATCTTGATCTTTGACTAGTTTAAGCTTTACTTCTTGAATTACTTCGGATCTTCTTTCACTTTGACTTTGCCTTACGCGGGGGGGGCGGGGCGGGGGCGGAGGGGGGGGGGGGGGCGGGCGGGGGGGGGGGTGATCTTAGTCTCTCATGCTCATATCTGTTGGGAATCTTTGAAGCTTTGATGATTTGTCTTCTTCCAATCATTGAACTTTTGATTTGAAGAAGGTCATTGATTTTCAGAGATTGTGCAGATGAGCTTTTGATTGTAAGCTTTCTTGCATTATCTTCAGATACTGTGGCATGGGGATATGAGCACATGTCTTGCAATCGGATATTTGAGTCGTCATTCGCTATGATAGAACAATTTAGTCACCAACAAAAACATTTTGTTATGTAAAATCCACTTAATGTGTTCTTGAAAATCATTTTGTGAACACAAGAGGGTTTTATAATTTTGAAAGTGATCAAGTATAGACGATACTTATCTGGTCGGTTACGTTAACCTCTGATTCCGTGAGGATCAATGATTACAGTACGAATATTTCACCTGTGATCAGATAAGATTCATTAAAAGGAACCTTCTTGACAGGTTTTTCCGAGCACGTGACAAGCTAGTTCTATTAATACTAAGTATCAGATTCCCTAATGTTCGCGTTATCTAGACCGATGTCGACATCTATACTGAAATTCTTTGGTTCAACGAGACGGATCACGCTGTAACCAACCTTTAGCTGGTTTTCCCAAGGATTTCTTAAGGCCCAAAAAGCTCGTTTACTATGATTTATTGACATTTTTCAGTTTTTTGGAATTTGTGTTACACTTGTTTTTGTTTTAGCTCACGGCCCATCTGTACTTTGAGGCCCGTTTCAGTTTTGGGGATGCCCTAGTTAAACAATCTGCTGTAACCCTAGCCAGAAAATTATCTGTTTTTAGACAATTAAATCATTGGCCGCTGAGTCCGAATCAATTCATTCACGGTTTTTTCTATTGATTTTGTAAAATCCCGTTAATTCATTTATCGGTTTTAATCATAGACGTGTAAAATCCCGTGAACGTGAATTGCATACAAACACCACAATCAAGAATCAAGACTCATAAAACACAATCAACCATAACAACACACCACACAAACAACAACACTTAATCCCAAAACGATCCTGAAAAGATTCACTTAAATGACAAAATGGCTAGAGATTTGGATTACGATGACATGTGATCACGAAGTTGATTTGGTATCCCTTATTTGAGCTTGAAGTTAGATTTCACGAAGGCGTCTACTTATTTCATCATCGAGACTTTCTTCTATTTTCTATCGATTGATGACTTGCTTGAACGTATACAGCTTACGATTAAGACTTGAATTATCTAGTTACCAGCAGTCAGGGGTGGTTGGTTGCAGACCTGGATAACTATCACTTAAAGGAGTTACGTTGTAGTACTCAGTGTCACACGCAGAAGTCGATGTGGATAACTTCAAGAGGTGTTGTACTTCTCATACTTTCGGAGTGGGTATAGAGTACTTAAAGATCTAATCTTGCACCGTTCTTTAATCACAACAGTGCAAGCTTAAGTAACAAATTTGGGGGATTTCACTTCTTTTTCAAATTTGGTATATCGGGTTTACTTCACAAGTGATCACAACAATAGCCGACAGAATACGAGGTTGGTAAGTTAGCCAGAGAGTTTAAAGGTTGAGATGTAATCAGCACTTCTCACGGGTATTTTTGTGCTATTCCAAGACAAAGATACTTCACAGTCTAAGCAAAATCTTCAAAGTTCTTCGATGACATTCATTCACAAGACCTTGATTATACCAAGTGTTCTTGATTCTTGCTTCATCTCCTCTACGGTTTCTGAAGTCAAGAGGGTAATGATTCTTTTGTTTATCAAGATTTGTGCTTATGACTAGAACTTCTCGAGTATATGCGTACACGACAATGATGCTTTCGAGAGTTCGCAACCATCATGGGGGAAAATGTGTACATCTGGGATTTAATTGACCTTGATGTTACCATGTCAACTTCCAGGGGGAAGTTTGTTAGCCCTAAAATGTTTAGTATGGTTTATGAAGTATTATCCAAACGTGAGAAGAACAGTTGCTGATTTCTCGCATGTACCCCTGAACGAATATTCACCAAGCCCTGATGACAAGAAGCAGTGGTCGTTGGTGTGGTTTGACTTCTACAAAATTCCGCTGTGCACTTTGATGACAAGTAGAAGATTGTTCAAGCTACATTAATGTTTCAGAATCTGCTTAAGATAGGGATGTTGGTTTAGGGGGAAGCTGATTCAGAAACTTCGCCAAAAAGGAGTCTATAAAGAAAGCTTTTCAAGACATGCTGCATGAATTGGGGGGAAGTTAATCCAACTCATGCATACTACAATGGTTCCTGTACAAGTAAAGACAATGAAGATCCAAGCTGGAGTACAAGTTTCAAGACAAGGAGAACTCAGAAGACATCTTCAGCTTTGGAAGTGCTTTGGAAGACTTTATTTCTGTTGTATTTGTACATGATAGGAACATTGTAAGTAATTCCGTATGTGTCACATTATTGGGGAAGATTGTTAGCCTTAAAATATGGTGACATATCCGGAATTACAGTAGTTTATTTATAGCGTGACACATAGGGACTAATAATGACAAGCTACGATAGTTGTGTGTCACTAGACTATAAATAACCCCATCCCATCCTTCCATGGAGGGTGGAAAAGCTTCACATTTTGTTAAAAAGTGTGGTGTGGTGTGTTTTTCTCTCAACAAACAACTCATTACCATCTCTTATTTTTTCTTCTCTCTAATAATATGGATACTTTTCTTTTCCATTTTACCAAGCCTCCGGATCTTATGTTATAAGGGTGAATCTATATTAACAATCCCTAGATCATTCCATTAATTAATCACAAGATCAATAGCACAAAAGATTAAACATTAAAGAACTTTTGATTGAAAGAAATAATAGTGGCTACAATTCCTAAAGATGAAAATAAAATGAAGTAGCTAACCTAAAAATGAAGAAAAGATGGCTTTATATAGCCTCACAATAAGACCTAAAGAGGCTTTGAATGGGCCATTTCGGGCTTTTACCATAATGCCCACATTTACATAATTTCTTGTCTTTCGCAGCTTAGATTTTGTCTTGTATCTTCGACTTTGTGACCGTAGCTTCTTTGTTCGGGGTCCATTTATGTGATCCTAAACAATCTCCCCTAGATGAGGTCATGAGAAGTGTTTGAAGCTCACTCGTGCTTGTCTCTCTTAGCTCGTTGTTGAATCGGGTTACTTCACTTGTTTGTGCTTTGGTAATTCATCTTTACCACCTTGATCATTAGATCTTCAGAACTGATGTGTTGACTTGATCTTGATCTTTGACTTGTTTAAGCTTTACTCTCTAAATTACATTCGTGATCTTCTTTCCTTGACTTTGCCATACGCTGATCTTTAGTCTCACATGCTCATATCTGTTGGAATCTTTGAAAGCTTTGATGATTTATCTTCTTCCAATCATTTGAACTTTTGCATTTGAAGAAGACATTGATTTTCAGAGATTGTGCGGAAGCTTTGAATGTAAGCTTTCTTGATTACTTCAGATATGTGGCATGGATATGAGCACTGTCTTGCAACGGATACTATGAGTCGTCATTCGGCTATGATAGAACTATTTAGTCACAACAAAAACATTTGTTATGTAAAAATCACTTAATGTGTTCTTGAAAATCATTTTTGTGAACACAAGAAGGGTTCTATATTTTGAAGGATCAGTATAGACGATACTCAATTGGTCGGTTACGTTAAACTCTGATTCCGTAAGGAATCAATGATTACAGTACGAATACAGCACCCTGTGATCAACAAGATTCATTAAAAGAACCTTCTTGAAGGTTTTCCCGGCACGTGACTAAGCCTAGTTCCTCTAATAACCTAAGTATCAGAATTCCTAATGTTCGCGTTCTCTAGACCAGATGTCCGAAGACTAACACACTATAAGTATTTTCTTCTTAATAGAATGGTAAAGAGTGAGTCAGTACAGTTATATCTGGCTGACTATACCGTATATTTCTTTTTTCAGCATTTTACTTCTTAATACAATTAAGTCACCGTAAGAAGGGGCCTGTGGCAAAAATGATTTGAAAAACATTCGATGTGCTTGTGAAATTTGTTTGGGCACAAACGGAAAGTTTAAATCAGAATGATTCTGATGATGTTTTGAAATATATCCCGAAAGATATGAAGTGCCTTGGGAATCAACTTGTACAGTAACCATTTATTGGAAATCCACTTCACTTAGTGGGCGCAGGTTCCCGAGGACCAGGCATGAGCATTCATACGTTACCCTGTGGAAACAAATCTATTTCCTCAGCATTCCAAATAAGATCACTTTCACGAACATGAAACAAAAGGATTCTTTGTCATTATCAAGATACGTGTGTATACACATATTTTTAGTACCATGACATTTTGATCATATTAACACTTATGCTCCCCCCTACACCATGTGCGTCGATAATCGAAGGAAAATTTAGCGCATGCATGGATAGGACTTAGCATTTTAGAATCAAATCGAATCTTTAATTATCCGTTTTTACATGGTTAAGTTCATTTTCTCCCCGATCAAAAGTATGAAACTATGTGACATGGTTTTGATCTAGATGTGACTTAAAATGTATCTATTCATCCTCAAGTTATGATGTGGTGAGGTGGGAAATAGCACAAATATCAAGTGAGCAATTGAAACAAGACCTTTAGAATACCCAGACAGGAATGATACTGCAATATGTCTTGGAACCTGTAAGCGGTTGGTCGTGTCAATCTTCTTCAGCAATAGAATCAGCAAAGTAGTCTTTTGAACCTGCACAAACTGGTTAGTATACTGATTCTCCCCCTCAAACAATGACCCGTGTCAATGTTTGATTTGGTTAGCCCAAACATGTTTGATAAAACAAGTTGTTTATGAGGAAAAAAATGGTTCGGGGCTTAGACAACTTCTTGTCTGTGGAAGAAATAATGCACTGAAACGTACATTAAATATCTGGGTTAAGACCGGGTTACAGTCTGAAATAACTGCAAGCCATTTTTTTTTTTTTTAAAAAAGACACAAATATACAAAGGATACAATGCTTAGCATTCAAAAATACCAGATAACCCCTTGGAACCAGACTTTCGATCACCTAAGTTTACAATCAGGTGAACCTAGAGATTAGAAACTTTGGAACTATGAACTAACAATTGGGGTAGTTCTAAAAGGCTCAAAATGGTTCCATTATCCTAGTTAAAGGACAGTTATCATACAACGCAAAATATCGTTCCAGTGGGTGTTCCTCTGAGGGCTTAACACTACCACAACCTTTATAGTGGTCTCCAAGCTGTTTAGTAGTGTTCACATTATGATTCCTGGTTGCTTTCCAAAAACTTTTGGGCCTTAGTATGATTCACCACTATGTTAGGCCTGGGGGGTTTTGGTATTCACAAATTCAAAGAACGAATCACAAACTGATTATGGTCAACAACGTTTCAACTTCCTATTGTGCATTATGTTGCTTTTCCTCGCGTTCCCTTTTATTGGGCAAGATATGATGTTTCAGAGTGTGGTCTTTGCATAGTTTGCGAATGATCATGTGGCAGGTTTGTTCTTGTAGACAATTCACAGGTAACATTAGGCTTTTTGTTTTGTTGCATTGGTGGTTTCTGTGTGGGCTATTTTTGAAGTCCTGGGTGGTTCCTGAAAAAGTAACTTGCTTTTTCTTAGGCAACGGGGTTGGTTTTACCCAGTTGGCTCTTTTTGGAGGTGGAATGTACTTTGAACTGTTTGTATACATCCCTGAAGCAAGTACTTTGGGTTTCTCAGAGGCTGTAGATCCACCACTCTTTTTGCCACGCAACTCAGTTTTCAGTTTGGCATTCTCAGCAGTTAAGGCATTCAGCTTTTCAGTGTATGCAATATGTGAGTGATTATTCGCCTTTTACAGTTCATCATACCGTCTTTTCAAACTCACGTTTTCTACCTTAAGGCCATCTAGTTGAATCCTAAGGGAGGTAATCGTATCTTTCAACTGAATTCTATCAGTTTGTAAGATTGTTTGGAACAACTACCTTCAGTGGAAACCTATTCAACACTTCATGATGTTGATCTGAGCATCTAATTTACTAGATAGTGTCATTCTTTCCTTTGAAAGCTGTTTTTTGTTCTTACTTGTTAATTTCAAAATTGCATTGGAGGCACCTAGATGTGTCTATGCATCTGTTATTAGTTTTGAAATTTATTCCTTGTTACGTTGTACACAAAACATAATTCTGTTCGAGAAAGGCAAAAGGTTTTTCAGATTCAGTAATTAGCTGTTTCTGTTTTGAAATCTCAGCTTCAAGTTCAAGAACTTTAGTGTGTTCCCTATCGCATGCAGATCTAAGATCTTCGCAAAGGCAATATTCGAATTGGGCACAACAATATCGGAAGTAAGCACACATAGAGCAGATAATCTTTTTCTAAACACTCAGCATTTAAGCATTTCATTTATAATTAAAAGATTATTTCATTTTCTATGGTCACGGTTCTTGTTTATCAAGGAAACACATGTTCATCTCCGCTCAATTCATCAAAAAATCTGTTCAAATCTTCTATCTCTTTGGAAAATGTATCATTATGCAGCTTGGATCTGTTTTTTGAAAGAGGTCGTAAAAACATGGTACCAGTTGTTGTTCAACAAACTGTTTGCCATAATCAAAAAACACCATTCAGAAACATATAGTCTGGTTTTTGTGTTGTTCTTTCTTTTATGATACTTCAAATGAGAAAAAAGCATTAACATTTCGAAGACTGGCCAGACTTGACTTGGAGGTCGAACTTTTTTGAACAAAAGGAGTCAGCAGGCGTGGCTGTGAGTTTACTAGCTTGACTAGCAATTTCGTTGGCAGAAAGCCAATACGCCTGATCCCAGATATGGTCCTTCTATGGAAACGAACATGAGGCATTTAACTTCTCATAGATGCCTTCTGGGGTGTCGAACATGCCTGGTTTTTCGTTATCTTTTTAATGCTATACCAATTGGTGAAAACCATAGACCTCTTCACTATCCCATTATGGCGAACAGTGATGGGTGACGGGATGCAAAAAGGGTATCAGCATCGTACAAGGACAGGTTGAGCTCGCTGGCTATATACCAAGACTGGGTTACGTTGTACCTAGGAGGGTCTTGTGCAAGTTAGCGGTGCTGGGCTTTAGGTTCTAAGAAAGCATTAGGAATAGTTATGTGTTGGCTTTTAAATCTTTGCAACATATCTCTTGCAACTCTTGTCTAGCATTCTTTTAAACAACTTTTTATCCTAGATACCTATCTGCTGTAAATCCTTTTTCTTAGATAAAATCTTTTCCTTTTCAGATTGTAAAAATGCAATTGATTTTTCTTTTTCCTGAAAGATTGGATTTAAGCAATCGTTTTCTTTACAAGTTCAGCGTTATGCTTATTATGCTGAATCACTAGGCTTGTTCCTGTATAACTTTGTTTTAAGATAAAGTTTGTCCTTGTGGGTATCTTGACGACATAATCTTGCTTGCATTGAAGAGCTCATTTTTAAGGTCTCGGATTTCAAAACATTTTTCATTGGTTAACACTTTGCATGTCCGTCTAGTTGGGTTTGCAAGTAGTTAAGTGGCATCATAGAAACTTTATCAGGATGTGACAGCAAGATCCTCAGTTGGAACATTTTGTGGCTTCACCGGTACTCGATTTCGTCAAGAAGTTACTGATGATACGGGGTCTCGGTTATTGTCATCAATCTCAGTCTCACGCATCGGGAGGTCTAATGTTCTTCCTGGTGCATCTCCTGACTCAACGATAAGCCACACATTATAAAGATTTGATTGTCTTGGGGAGTGCTACCTCATTGACTTGATGTGGTGCACTGTGGTTTTGACAAGTTGGCCATGAAAGCGGCAGCAGCATTGGGGCCTTCATCCACGTCTGAATCATATGCATCCTCATGGTTGACTTCGAAGATATTTGTTGTAGTCATTGCCAGAGGTTGATCATATGTTTCTTCATTTGTTGCCATTGAATAACGTTGTTTATGAATGATCTGATCTTAAGTGATTGTTGATTGGTGATTTGGTTTGAAGTTTATGATTTTCGGGTAAATTTGAAACAGTAAAATGCTGTTTTGAGGGCTTAAATGACTCCGAATGGCCAAAAAATGACAGGGCTCTCGCTCAAAGAGGAAGAGTCTTGACCGTTGGGCCGTTTCCGAGCTGGTATAAAAATTTCGGAACAATCCGACACAAAAATTATTGTTGCGGCTAAACAGTATTTTGCGGCAAAACAAGCAAAACGCAATGAGGTTGTGGTCAAAACGCAATGGAGTTGTTGTCAAAACGCAATGATATCATCCTCAAAACGCAATGAAATTTTTCTCAAAACGCAATGAAAGTTTTCTCAAAACGCAATGAAAGTTTTCTCAAAACGCAATGAAATCTTCCTCAAAACGCAATGAAATTTTCCTCAAAACGCAATGAAATTTGGAGTCAAAACGCAATGCTTGAAAATTTTTGGTCAGCGTAGCGTTTATTCAAAACGAATAGAAATCTTCAAAACGCAACCTGTTAATGCTCAAAACGCAACATGAATATGCTCAAAACGCAACATGAAGATCCTCAAAACGCAACATGAAGATCCTCAAAACGCAATATGAAGATGCTCAAAACGCAATCAAGAAAAACTCTTCTATATGTCACGAAAATTTTGTAAATCCACAAATAGTTTGCCAATTCAATTCGAACCACAATTAAACGTACGCCCCCCTTTTTTTTGTGAATTCTTTCGATCAAGACACACAAAAAAAATCGAACCCCACTTTTTTTTTAAAAATTCGGTTCAAAACACATCCAAACAATCACTTTTGGCTCTTGATACCAATTGTAGGATCCCTAGATCATTCCATAGATTAATCACAAGATCAATAGCACAAAAGATTAAACATTCAAGAACTTTTTATTGAAAGAAACAAGAGTTGCTACAAACCCTATAGATGAAAAGTATTATAGAGTAGCTAACCTAAAAATGAAAAAAAAATGGCTTTATATAGCCTCTCTAGACCTAGTATAGACTGGCCTAGGGCCTTGGCCTTTGGGCTTTGATGGGCTTTTTCATTAATGGCCCGTTTACATAATATTACACGCTTAAACGAGCTAGACTTTTGTCTTGTATCTTCGAGTGACCGAAGCTTCTTTGTTCGGGTCCATTTATGTGATCCTAACACTAGTTATGTGATTATACAAGTGACAAAACTATAGTGATGGTCATTTCGACTCTAAAAATTGATCCTAAGAAACGAACCAAACACTCCTTTATTTTTATAAAATTTTACTTATTGATTTGAAATATATATATATATATATATATCTGTGTGTGTGTGTGTGTGTGTGGATAATCAATACTTGACTATTTTTAACATGTTTTGGCATTAATCAACAATGTGTAAGTTTAAAAATGCATATATGCAAAAATTCGACCATATGTTCATAAGCATACATGTTCTTAAATTTTTTTGACTCAATGAGTGTTTTGATTCAGTCCTATCAAGGTTGTAGTGTTCCTATGACTACGGGTATCATTGTAGTTATGGAATTCCTAGACCAAACTAAGAATTATGAAAATAATTAAAAACACCCAATTTTGATTAAGAACAAAATTAGATGAAATCAAACAAAAGAAAGGTTGAATAACTTACAAGAAGTGTTGTTGATTGATTTTTTAGTGAAAGACCTTTGCGAATTTTGGTTAATTAAGAGATTTGAAGCTTTGATTTTGGTAGTAATGGTGTTTCGTCACAGTGGGTAGGAGAGGAGGGAAGAAGGAAAATGATATTTTGGTATAAAATTTGTCTGAAAGGGGGTGTTTGTTTTTTTAGATAGGCGGTCCCCTTAATTAATTAAGGGGGTCGCCCCTTTTACACGGCCGGTCCACTTAA
>BQNB010111420.1:12218-22352 GCA_026074375.1 Tanacetum coccineum | reverse complement strand
ATTTATCCTATTTTATTTTATATAATTTGTATTATATAAATAAATAAATATACATATTTTCGGCATATATATTTATACATAATTATTATTTATTTTTCTTGTATAACATAAAGTATTTTAATCTTACAAAAATTCCATAATTGTCACAGGTTGCATTTTTTATAATTTCTAACATTTAAATGCATTTTATTTAAGCTTTTATGAAATTTTCTTGAATTAGGGGTATTTTGGTAATTTTACACTTGTTGAGATTTTTAGGTTTTACAATAATAATGATTGAAAGTTCATAATGTGAAGTACAATTGGGGATTTAACAAGTGCGGGTATTTAAAACACCAAGATCCTGAAGGAAAAACAATCTCTGGGAAACTAGCTCATTGGGCACGCGCTAACGCGTGGGCAGCGCTCTAGACTCGAATTGTTTTTCCACAATTTGAGTTCTTGGCCTATAAATACCCACCCTTGGCCTTTGTGTTCCTTACCTCTTGCAAACATTCTTTCCTCTCTATTCTCTTTTTTAATCCTCTAAGTCTAAACATCAAAGTGTTCTAATCTTCTCATCTCATCATTCTATTAAAGTGAACACATCTCCGCAAGAGAGCCACATAAGTACCTAATCCATACTTGTATGTTTTATCTAGGGTCTTTTTTCTTATACCCTTTCTTTAGAATCTAGTCTCTAGGCTAGGTTAGGACTTGGTTCAACAATTTATCTTTTTACAATTGAGTTGTAAGGGAAGTCTTGTATCCGTGGGATCAAGCCTAGATCATTAGGGATCTAATTGGGGTTTGTTAAGCTTCCAAGGGGAAGGCTATAGAGTTAATAGATTAAGTCGAATCACGGGTTCTTAGGGGCGGATTCTGAGGGCGGAATACCATAGGTAGTAACTCTTCTATGTGAGCGCCGAGCTTTGTTGAATGTCAGTGAAGTTAAATTATAATATGGTTTGTAGTTAACCATAAGAATTATACTTGTAATAGTTGTGAAAACTAGAAGGGGGGTTGAATTGTTTACTTGTTAATTAGCATTTTAAAATTTTACTTCTAAAATTTGTTAGATCCGAGTATATGTTCAACCAACCAACAATATGAACCAATAATGTGTGTATCTACTAGAACTAGAAATACTAAACATTATCCATTAAGTAAGGATCACAACAATATAAAGGCATGAGTGGATGGAAACTCAATCATAACCAATGATACCGCGAGGATGTATGAGAGGGTCGGCTATATGAAGCTCCTTTCGCCCTACTTCACGTCATCGAGTATCCTGATTGCGAGAGAGTTTCTCCTATGTCAGATTAAGCTCCTTTAGGTATGAGAAAACCATTTACACTTCGCTTTACTTGTTTTCTGACACTAAGCTTAATATCGATTCCTATTCTTAACTAGATTGTTAGAACCAATTTTCTGCTAGGAGCACTTCAAATGTCTCATCACACAAAGACACCTCGATATACACTATCGGATTTTATACCACTATTCAATTTTACACAATCACACAAGATAATCAATGACGAGAGATTTGGTCTTAGAAGCAAGAAAAAAAGAGAGGATGATACTTGTAACGACAAGCAAGTGTTTGTTGTTGTTTGGCGTACATCAATCGATGTTCTTTTCTTGCACTTGATAGGAGAGAGGAGGAGAGATGAGAATGAAGAGAATTGGATTGTCATCTTTGATATCCACGATCGCAAGACAAGGTTATGTGATCAATGAGAACTTTGCTGTGAGAGGAATTAGAAGCGTTGTGTAGAGATGAGAAGGAGATTAAAAAATTCGTGCAAAAGTGGGGCTATTTCTGCCATTTTGGGAATAGTGCGGTATTTATGAGCTCAGGTGAAAGGTCCACGTAGAGCGGCTACTGGTCTCAGAGGGGCGCGCGGGTGAGGTCTCGGACTTTGTCCGAGATTATATCTGGGCCGGCCAAAAGCTAATCTTAGGAGCGCCAGCCCTAGACTGACAGCTCTCGTTTTTGGTACGTGTGTTGGTGGGGCAAGGTTCATAGATCTGGTTATAAAAGTTGTTCGTGTGATTTTAGGGCAGAAAACCGATATTTGAATTTTTATCAGTTAAGGATAAGAACATCATTTCTTTTATTAAAAAAATTATTGCATATTATTTATGTTTTTGTAAGAATGATAATTTGTGTGTGCTGCAAAATGTTGATGGTTGAAGAAATATTTTTTCGTTGATGAACTAATTTGTTTATATGATTTGTTATATAATAGACCTATTTTCTTGATCACTTAAACATGTTTAATGATTTGTTTATACATACCTTAAGTGATTTACATTTTAAATGGAAATTTACGATTAATAACTTGTAAACGTCTATTTTTATCGTAAACGTTTTTACATTTTGTTATCTTCAAAACATTGAGAGGTCGAAAAATATAAATAGCATTTTTAGACATTATTTGTATTAAAAATCTCTCCCTTTTTGATGATGATAAATATAAACTCATTTTATGTAAAAATAAAGTTTTCAAGTTATTAATGAGTTTTGATTCATTTCTCCCCCCTTTTGTCGAAGTAAAAAAGGATGATCGTCAAATTGTAGAGAGAAAGAAATCGACAATGCTAAGACTCCCCCTTGATGTATGCTCCCCCTTGATGTATGCTCCCTCTCGTTTGGGGCACCAAAGGATCGATCTTATGAGACTATTGCTACAAAACAAAGTGAGATGTACAAGTACAAGAATATATTTCCAACTAGTAGCAATATAGCAATTCATGCAAGTAAACCATAAAGTAGTTTCATTCATCACTTAAGAAACTCATACAAGAAACATACTCCATACAAGGAAAATAGAGCTAAGTCTAACAAAGGAACATTAATTCATGAATTACACCACAATCTAAACATACTACATAAGGTAGATAAAGTTAATACGACATAAATTCTAGATGATCCTTGATTCATAAGAAATGACTTTGAGCAAAAAGGTTAGGTCGACATATTATGATGTGACATGACCAAATTTTTAAGGGTGAGGTGGAGCGAGTGAAGCAATGGCAGAAGTGAGAAGATACTCAACGTGAGCAAACATTAAGTTCATCTCATCCCTAAGAGAAAAGACAAGATTTTGGTTGTGAGAGCAACAAAGACAAGTTGAGCCATGATAGTCATGATAGTTGAAGTAAATAGGATGACCCATGAGAGGTAGTTGAGGTGGTGGTTGTGGTGAAGGTGGTGAAGGAGTATCAAGAATATGATCAAGATGGGTGATTGGTAACAAGGAAAGAGTGATATCTAAGAAAGGATGACTTTGGAGTGGAATTGGGTTTGAGGGTTGTAGAGGTGCATCCATGATATTATCAAGAAACAGATTAGATGGTTTAGAAGAGGGTGTATAATTAGAAGTAGAAGGTGAGGATTGAGGTTTTGATTCAAATGAGGAAGAGGTAGTGCCAAAAGTAGATGATGTATTTTTGGTTGATGAAGTTTTTGATGGTGCATTTGGTGGAGATGGAGAAGAGGATGTTGTTATGGGAGAAGGTGTGGTAGTGACATATTCATCACTAGAGATGTTGACAAAGACTTGTCTAGGTGGAATGATGGTTAGTTTGATTTTCTTAGCAGGGTTAGAGGAGGAGGCTTGAGTGGAAGCCATAAAAGAAAGATATGAAGGAGATGAAGATGATAAGAAGAACGACGAGGATGAGTATTTAATTTAGAAGGAGTGGATTAAAGAGGTAAAGCATGAGGTTTAGGAAGAGAGATTCCAAAAATGGTTTAGCAAAATGCAAAAGATGTAGCTGGGTCTAGAAGAGAGGATGGTCAACTGCACAGAAAATCAGGAGACACAGTACAAATTCCGTGACTCCTGTTGGTGGTCCCATATATATGGTGGCGGTCCCAGATATATTTAGGGGCCACCCTATATTTATGGGGGCTGTTTTGTGGAGAAACAAAATTTTTCCAGTTTGTCATGATTTTAGTAAATCCTATACATAAAAAGTCTCCCAGATTTTCCCTTTTGTATTCAATCCTATTTCACCAAAAATCATCTAATACTTCCTAATGATCAAATTCGCAAGGCTAGCTATCCTAAATTCTATTGGAGAAGCGAATATAGGCATATTGACTCAGAAATTGTCATGCATAATATCATAGAAATAACCATAGAGTATCAAAGTGCATGCAAGCAAGGTTTAGGATGATAAAATAGAATAATCATCCCAGGCAAGTTATGTTGCCAATACTACGTACTCACAGACTATAAATGGCATAAGTTCAAGTACCTAACCATAGATAGCAATAGTAAGTACCAACAAGCATAATAAAGTGGTAAATATAAGTATATTGTCTTATAGCAATTATCCAAATTTCTCACCTCTCATTCATATTTCTCCATAAATTCTTGAAGCCCTTCCTGATTGACCTTAATCCACCATGATACTTATCTCGTAACCGAACTTGACGGTTGAGAATTTTGGTTTGGCGGGTGTAGAAGGGTTCCATGTCAGGGTCAATATTTGGTGGGTTTTTAAAGACTCGAGGAACCTCATTTGTTAATGAATTTACAAAACGAGTGGGGGAAGAAGTGCTTGCACGCGAGGTCCCTTCGTTATTTCCATCATCATCATCATCGTCATTGAGATGAGAGGAGGATGGTTGACCAAAGGCGGAGGAAGAGAAAGTGGAGTGACGACCTCTTTTCGTGCCATAATCCTTTTGAGTCTTTCGCTCTTGTTGGGCGGTAAGAGGATACATGACATGATCATGCAAGTGTTAGTAATCATCTAACACCCTATGACTAATGGTCATGACATGTTTAAACAAGCGAGTTAATAGCATGTCGTATGGCATAATCAACCGAGGTTGTTTAGTGACTAACTCCATACGTTTTGCAATAAAATATGCGAGACTATATCGCTTGGACCTAGCGATACAATAGAGCATTTGACACAGACATGCGGGAACATGATCCCGGTTACCCTCAAGGCAAAAGACATTTTCCCGAATAATTTCAACCTAAGATTGCATTACGGTGACAATTTCATGAGTTAAAATTTCATTTTCTTTGACAGTAATGACATTTTTATGATGAATACGAGTGACCGGACCCTCCCGTTCCTCTTGAACATAGTTTTTAATTTCATCGAGACAAGGAGGATTGGTTTGATAAGGACCACTCGTAGGGACACTATACTGCAAATTGTCAAGAGACCACTTGTCGGTAAACGAACATGCAACAATTGTGGGAATACCAAGAATTTGACCAAATTCTTCGATAGTGAAAGAAAATAATTTATTTTGAATGACAAACTCGATTAGCATTTGACCCTCTAAATTATAGTTGACTCGGTATTGATTGTAGAGCTCAAGGATAAAACGTGGACAGATTTGTTCATTGATTTTGAGAAGACAATCAAACCCAATATGACTGAATATGGACTCAACATAGACCAAATTGTCAAAATCTTGAAAAACTACCCAACCCTCATGAATGAAATGACTTTCAAGATTCTTAAGCATCTCTTATAAAGGTGAGGTGTATTCGTGTGATATTTTTGAAATGTAGCTTTTTGTGTTTTAGTGGTCTTCAACAGTTTTACGAGGCATTGTCACCTAGATAGAAAAGTAATACCACGTTTTATTATTGTGAACTTGTAATGTTAATAGGAATTAGTAACTAGTGTGTGCCTATATGTAATAAATATGGAGTTGCGGCTAACTTGACTCTAAAAATAAAAACCTACGAGTTAACCCAAACACCCTTTAATTTAATTTTGCTCATCCAAACATGTCGAAAAATACATATGAACTATGTATCTCGAATTTTGTTCATGAGGTCATTATGCATGTATGCAAAAACATTTTTAGAATTTATTAACAATGCATAAAAGCATTTTTATGGAGTTCCTAACGTGAGTGATTTTGAAATAAAATTGAGGTTTTGTTGCGAAAACAATTTTTGACAAACACTCTTCAATCATGCAAATCCTATGTCTACGGGAAGCATATTAGTTATACATTGTGTTATTATGGTCTTATTTGCACATAAACAAAAGAAAAATGAAAATCCTTAATTTTGAGTTTTTGATCAATATGAACCCTAGACATAAATTAAAAAGAAACTAGATGAAATGACTTACAATTGATGATCTTTATAGTGTTAGGATTGATTATTAGTGTTGATTTGATCTTCAATTGGTGTTTTAGTGGTTGATTTTAAGGTTTTGGTGGTTTTGGTTCATGGTTCGTCAATGGTGGTTTAAAAGGGGGTGTTTTTTTGTGTTTTGCAAAAAATAGGGTGACAGACATTCGATCTCGTCTGGTGGCGGTCCCATATCGATATGGGGGGCACCTGTTTTAATCCGGGGGCCACTAGAGATATGGGGGGCGCCCTCAGCAGAGGGATTGTGGACTAAAATTTAACAATAATTTTACAAAGAGAAGTGACGTTTTAATTTGTATTTCACGAATTAAAAATGCTCAAAGTACTTCAGACGAAGTATTTAAGTTGTCACGACATGGAGGGGACCACGAACTAGAATCGAGACAGAAAAAAGAGAAGACAATTTATGTAATATGTTTCATCATTCCTAAATCAAGACGTAGATAGTTAAACGATTCACATTTAAGGGGTTTAGTAAGAATGTCGGTGATATTGTCGACGGACGGCACTTTTTCGATAGAGATATGTCCTTTTTGGACATTATCACGAAGAAAGTGGTGACGTATTTTGATGTGTTTAGTACGAGAGTGTTGCACCAGATTTTTGCTAAGGTCAATCGCGCCTTTGTTGTCGCATATAACTGGAACATCGTCGAGTCGTATGTCGTAGTCGATAAGAGCTTGTTTCATCCATAGTGCTTGTTGACATACCTTTTCAGCGCTTACGTATTCAGCTTCGGTAGTGGAGATAGCAAGAGCAGTTTGTTTCTTCGAGAACCAGGATGTCAAACAACATCTCACGAACGTACAAATACCGCTAGTGCTCTTTCGGTCCACATAATCTCCCGCATGATCAGAGTCGGCATATACTACGGTTTCTATGTCGGTCCTTTTAGGATACCATAATCCTAAGTGCTAGTGCCTTTAATGTATTGGAAGATACGCTTAATCGCTTCAAGATGAGAGGTTTCGGGAACCTCTTGGAAGCGGGCACAAAGGCAGACACTAAACATGATATCGGGCCTGCTTGCTATCAGGTATAATAAACTACCTATCATGCCTCGTATTTGGATACTATCTACCGCTCACACACTTCCCTCTTCGTGAGTTTAGTATCGGAGGACATGGGGGTTTTCATTGGTTTAGAATCTTCTAAGCCAAATTTCTTAAGCATTTCTTTAATATATGTAGATTAATTAAAGAAGATACCATCTTAAATTTGTTTTATTTGTAATCCAAGGAAGAAGTTGAGTTCACCCATCATGCTCATATCGAACTCGTCATGCATGATTTTGGCAAATTCATCACACATGTCTTGACAAGTCGAACCGAATATAATGTCGTCGACATATATTAGAAACAATGATGATAATTGAACTTTATCTTCTTAGTAAAAATAGTGTTATCTTACCATTCCCACATTGATTCATGATTAATAAGAAAAGAATCTTTACAAAGAAACTTACCAAGCATATGGGTGCTTATATAAGACCATAAATAAAGCTTTCTTTAGTTTATAAACATATCATGATTTTCAAAGTCAAAGAATCCGTTGAGGTTGTGCCACGTCAACCTCTTACATTGATAAAACCGTACATAATGCACTTTTTTTACATCCATTTGGAATAGCATAAAATCTAAAGCATAATCATAACCTATAGTAGCCTAATATGACTCAATACTCGCACTGGGGCATAAGTTTTAATCATAATCAATGCCCTCTGTTGATTAGACTGAGCAACTAGCCCACCTTAATGTCAAAAAACAAAACCGTACTCCGACTAACTTATTTCAAAACACCCACTTAGTTCCTAGCTTGTACATAGAGAATTCCAGGTTGTGAACTAAATCCTCAACACGATTAGTCAATGAATTGATTAAATTCTCTTGCATGGCGATTTGCCAACTTTTCATCCGTATGGCTTCATTTCCCATTCTTAGGTACTATAGTTGATATAAAACAAAAGAAGTTACTTTGGTATTAGGCTTGTGACCTAAGAGTTCTTTGGTTAAGGTTTCCTATGACATTTTCTAATGGACGGTTTCTAGATTCCTTAATATTGGTTATTTCGTCAATCTCTAAAGTTTCATCCTCAATGTCATTTTCTAAATTTTTCTTTTTGGTAACCTTAATTGCTTCATTCATCTAAGTCATCATCCACCAAGGGTGATGTCTTAGAGAAGAGGGTGGAGGAGTTTCATCGAATTCACGTTGAGTGATTCTTTAATTTGTCCTATGGGGTTTATTAAGAGATGTAGGCCTTTAACTATTTTGGAGTACCTAAACAGACAGATTCGGATACTTTGGTCACTTGATCATCTGTCTTTAACCATCAATGATTTAATTTCTTCCACTTAGCTCTCTAAACAGCTTTCTTCTTAAACCATCTCCATAATCCATTGACCTACTAGTTTACTTCTTATGATCATGTGATTATTACCCAAATCAATCTTTGATTTCATCCAACTTCATCAACTCATACGTGTGTTCCTTAACAACTAACTTAATCCACAAACTTAAACTTCCCACTCAAAATCCTTCCTCTCCATAAACCTTCCCCAACAATCCAACTCTATTCCTTACACATATGTACGTCTTAGTGTAATATGTACTTTGTGTCTCCAACATTCCCTACAAAAATCTTCCATATCATTTCAAAACATTCTCCACCACATACTCACTATTCATCTTCTTGTCCACATAATTCAAATTACACACTTACACACTTCTTCTCAACCCTTGATCAATACATATCATCAATCCAACTTCTCACACTTCTATCTTCTCCACCATTAGATTGTTTCTTAAACAAACACAACAAACACACTTTCATCTCTACTCTTGATTATGCCATCTCGTCAATCTAAACTCTCTCATTATATTCTTAACCCTTGGATTGATGCTACATCTCAAACAAACACAAACCATCTTCTAAACACTCTCTACTCACTCACATAACAAACACAACTCTCTCACAACCCTTAATCATGCCACTTAACCAAGAGTATACTTCTCATTTCTACCCTCTATTTCAAATGATCTCAAGAGGATCCATTCTATCTTATCATGTCACATCATGACAACTCATTGCCAACCTATCTACAACTCACCTTTCTTATCCAACATATGTGTTAATACATTTGAAATTCAAATTTCAAATTTCTTTCCCCCCTTTCTCAACAAGTAAGGAATATTCTCTTGGTTTGTAACTAGCCCTTCTAACCCTTAGTTGTATCCTAACTAGGCTAGTTACACATTTGAGGAATACCCAAAATGGCTATTTTTATAATTCTTTTCTATCTCTAATTTATCGAACAAGCAAAACACTTTTAATACTTCACAAACATTTTATCAAATGGCTATTTGAGTTGGTTGACCTTAAGCATAAGAATGATTGAAAGGTCATTGTGTGAAGTACAATTGGGGGTTTAACAAGTGCGGGTATTTAAAACGCCAAGATCCCGAAAGAAAAATAATCTCAAGAATCTGGCACGTTGGGCACGCGTTGACGCGTTGGCAGCGCGCCAGACTCGAATTGTTTTTCATTAATTTGAGTTCTTTGCCTATAAATACCCACCCTTGGCCTTTGTATTCCTTACCTATTGTAAACATTCTTTTCTCTCTATTCTCTTCTCAAATCCTCGTCTAAACATCAAAGTTTTCTAATCTTTTTATCTCATCATTTTATTAAAGTGAACACATCTCCGCAAGAGAGCCACACAAGTACATAATCCATACTTGTGTGTTTTGTCTAGGGTCTTATTTCTCATACCCTTTCTTTAAAATCGAGTCTCTAGGCTAGGTTAGGACTTGGTTCAACAATCTATCTTTTTACAATCGAGTTGTAAGGTAAGTATTGTATATGTAGGATCAAGCCTAGATCATTGGGGATCTAGTTGGGGTTTGTTAAGCTTCCAAGGGGAAGGCTTTAGAGTTATAAGGTTAAGTCGAATCACGGGTTCTTAAGGGTGGATTCCGAAGATGGAATACTGTAGGCAGTAAC
>BQNB010111419.1:0-22352 GCA_026074375.1 Tanacetum coccineum | reverse complement strand
CCTTTAGCCACATAAATATGTGAATGTGTGGCCGTTCCATTTTGCCCATGTGTGACCAAATCCACTTTTTGTACTAGTGCCTAGGGAATGGGAGAAGGAGCTATGATCGGGTAGAGGTCCCCGGTGCTATCACATCGGAGAAGCACCCGACGCGTCAGGAAATCCTTAACAGAAAAACCAAAGGAGTCAAATTAAATAGTGCAATTATTATCACGAACGAATTGATGAACAAAAATTAAATTTTTAATAATATGACGTGTAATGAGAACGTTAGTTAAGTGAAGGGGTTTAAAGGGCGTTGGCAAAAAGCAATGGCCCGAATTGGTAACGAGAATAACATGACCGTCACCAACCGAAACAGACGGAAACATACACGAATTAAAAATTGTGCTAAGACTGGTAACATAATTATTTAAATGAGAACTTGCACCTGTGTCCATATTCTAAGCCCCAGTAGTTGGATCATGTAATGTCCCGACAGCAAAAGCATGTGGAAGAGTAGTTTCCTGTCCCGATGTACTCGTGGGCCCGGATGTACTAGCCGGCTGAGATGGAGTTGAAATACTAGTGGGTTGGGCTAGTAAATGGGCCGGCTGAGGAGGAAAGCCAGGTGGGCTCAGGTAAAAACCAAACTGCTGGACCGCGGCATATGGCTGGGCTAGAATAGGGTATAGGCTGGGATGTACATAGTATGATGGGCTAGGTGGTATTAATGATGGGCCAGCAGTTGCATGATAGGCAACAGGGGCTGGGCTTAAGCCTACAAAAGGGGTATTGTTGACCGAAGTTGGCACAGTTATGGGGTTAGAGTTCTCATTAGCAGTAGGGGTTGTAACTAGTGATGCAAATAAATCGGTTAAAACCGGTTTTCGGTTATTAGAAAACCGGTTTTAAAAAAACCGGTTTTTCTAATAACCGGTTTCGGTTTTATCGGTTTTTTTGAAATCGGTTTTTTTCGGTTATAAATGTTCGGAAATAAGGTTTTTTTTTTTTCGGTTATAAATTTTTCGGAATCGGTTTTTTACCGGATTCGGTTTTTTCGTTATAAATGCTTCGGAATCGGTTTTTATACCGGTTCGGATTTATTTTTCGAATTTAAAACTTCGAATATTTATTAATAAACTTGTTAATAATCAAACATTTTAATTTAAACAATAACAACGATACATACTAAACAAATACAAACAAAACTTTTTATTGCACCGGAAACATATTAAAAAAATAACAACCATAACTACTTATTTAAACAAAACAATTATACAACTAAAATATATATAATACAAATACATTTCGAGCTTCGGCATGGCCATTCACCCAAAACATATTAGTGGTACTCAAGGATGTCGAGCTCGGCATTGTCCAGTCACCCGTTATACTCAATCCATTTAAATCATCCAAAAAACTTCTACATCTACGTGATCAATTCTATAAGTCTTCAAGAACTTCACATTCATCTAATTCGGTATTCTGGAGGTGATATTCCTAATTCAACCAATCTTCCTTCCTCTGCTATGTTTTTACTTCAACGTCTTCTAATATTGGACCTTCCAACGATGTTTCATGTTGTACCCTATCTACTCCGTCCAAATAATCTTTCAAACATACACATACTTCCACGGATTCGGGGTTAGTCTTGACCTTCTTTCCGATATAATTCTACCGCTAATAGAAAAGGCCGATTCGGAAGCTACCGTCGAAGCTTGGACCGTTAATAAGTCACTAGCCAAACGATAAAATTGGAAATTGGATTTCCCTTTCTTTCCACCAAGCCAAAATGTCAAAGTTTGTAAACTCTTCGGGCCTTAAAGTTATTAAAAAGTTTGTAGCCATATATTGTCCCAACTCGCTTGTTGGGGCCGATGTTCGTTGACGCTTTGTAGCGTCTTCAAATAAACTATTATAAAGGTTTATATTAATGTCACTTGCCATTCGGGACGATCCTGCCCGAATTTTGATCAACAAATGTTGGGTTTTGTATTACGACCATATTTTGTTGCATAATTCAAATAATTTTTTAACGTTATCGTTAAAAATAAAAAATTTGGGAGTTTATGATAAGTTGGGGTCGGGTTTGTCAGCGTCTAACCAAAGTATAAGTCTAATTGTTCCAATATTCTTGTTATTAAAAGAGTTCTACGCCCCAACATTTAACAAGGATTTAAGACGGCGGAACAAGTAAAAACCAAAGGTAAAATATCAAAATATTAACAAATATCTTTTTTATAACTTTAAAACCATTTTTCAACATTTGACTAGGTGAGGTTTTAATTCGTCTAATTTTTCACGGTCAAAGCTACAATTTTTGATTTAAAACTAATCTGAGCTGAGTTGGTATAAACACACGATAATATAGTAATTGCCACTGTTAAAAACTTAGAAAAAAAATAGTTAAATCATTTAGTAAATCCAATCTTGGTCGCCTTATCCGTAACGGGGACATATTTCTATTAACAAGTGTTTCATTACAAAGCGTTTAAAGTCTCAAACATGTCCGTAATATATTTTTTCAAACATCATGCAAGTAAATTTCCACCTAGTATTATTATCATCGCAAGGGTCCTAGGGGTATACTTCACCACTATTGTTTACGAAACGTCTATAGTTCATTTGTCCGTATCGTTTACTTCGAAACAATATATAAGTTACTATAAACCCCTAAAATATCATCCTAAATACCTATCACATATTTTTAATGCCGCTTGCACGGAAAAATTTATAACATGAGCAACACAACGGAATAGAAAAAAAAGACCATCTAAAACGAGTTTTATACTAATTTTAAACAATCATACTCTAGAATTATGGATGCATTATCTAGTAAATCGTAAAAACTTAAATCATCTAAATTATATTCCAATAAAGCGTCATGTAAAATTTTTCTTTCTTACATTAGATCCCGTATAGTATAATAACCAAATAGTTTAAAATCAATTGTACCCGTTCATTAATAACCAAGATTCGGATTAACCAATGAGCCGTAACGGCCTAAATCAGAATTTGTCGTACATGTGGTGGCGGTCCAAGTATCCGAAAGTTATAGAAACACCATATTTATAACACGCAAACCATCAATAAAATCATTTATAGCACGTTTCCCATAATTTAAAAGCATTCACTTCCTAAGATAGTACGACTTACAATGTTGATACGCGGGTTTTTTTTTTTTTTTATTTTGCGTAGCCTCCTTATGATGATCTCCGTAAGCTTGACATTGTCGAAGTGGTTGGAATGGAAGACGCTTGTGAATGACAAACTTCGTAAATCCAGTCCGAACCGCATCATTATCAAATATAAAAACTTACCATACCGCGAACGACAATAGTACCTTGTGAAGTATCATTTTTTCGTCTAACCGCATTACAACCCTCTATGAAGTCGGAGTGTAGAGTTGGACCCGGGGTTCTAAAATTTCAACATTTCTTGCAACGCATCCTTTTCCAACCCCATCGATCATAAAATACAACCTATATCGTAATTAGACCAAACATCGCCTTTTCTCGTATTGGTTCTAATTCGCCCACATCTCCATTTGTGAAATTTTCGACCATTGGCTAGTAGAAGAAACGGACATTAGTGGAAGCATGTTGTGGAATGTTGAGTTTTCCATTATAGCGGGATTTGAGAAATTAGAGTATATATATCACGATTAGAGAGAAAAAGAGAGATTAGTGAGTGTTTTTGATGTGTTTTCAACCCCAACCCATTACATGTATTTATAGTACTAAGCCATGCCCTAAAATCATCAAAAAACAAAAAAAAAACACAAAAAACGGGTATAAAACGGCTAGTAGCCGTTGTGTTTTTTTTTTTTTTTTAAACCGGTTAAAACCGGTTTTTTTTTTAAAATTAAAAACGGCTAGTTTGACTTCTATTTTGACCGGTTTTTTTAACCGGTTAAAACCGGTTTTTAAAAAAAAAATTAAAAACGGCTAGTTTGACTTCTATTTTGACCGGTTTTTTTAACCGGTTAAAACCGGTTTTTTTTTTAAAAACTATTGACGGGTATAAAAAAAAAAAAAAAAAAAACCGGGTAAAACCGGTTTTTTAATAAAACCGGTTAAAACCGGTTTTAAAACCGGTATGGCAAAAAACCCGATAACCGGTCTAACCGGTTCGGTTATATTTAACCGAACCGGTTAAAAAAAACCGGTTTTTTAAAAAACCGGTTTCGGTTTTTTCGACCGGTTTTTTAAAAAACCGGTTTCGATTTGCATCTCTAGTCCCAGTAACCTGTTTATGCACAATCCAATTCACATGTATATCATGCACAAATCTACACTCGGTCCCAAAATGGCATGAACCCCTAGCAAAATTAAAACACGGACGCCAAGACTTTATTTGCGGATTATTAGGGCGACGAGAGGTACCTGTTTCGATCATGAGCACCATAGGCGAGGCGGACAATGAATCTATGGGTGGAGAAGGTGAAATGGACCGCAACCGCATTTCTTCGGCAATCAATAAAGAGCGGACCGCTTTGAGATCGAGAAAAGTCTTTTGATAGTGCATATAACCACAAACTTGGTTATATTTATCTGGGAGACCCTCAAGAGCAAAGTGAACCAAATCTTCATCATTAACATGTGACCCAAGACTTGTGAGGATTGTGACAATTGAGTCGATCTTTTAGAAATAAGTTGCCATGGATTGATCGCCTAGTTTAAGGGATCTCAACTCCGCCTATAATGCATTAGTACGCGAACGTTTATTATCTTTGGCAATGTCCGATATAAGGTCCCATGCTTCCTTGGCAGATTCAGGGCGTGTCACTACAACCCTTACACGAAGTGGATCGGAAAGGGTGGCAAAGATCCATGATAGAACGATTTTATCGACCTTTGTTTCTTCTGATGTGAGCGGGGTGGGAGTAGTAGTACTCATGCTAGTGTCACCATAGATGTATTTAGCCACGTCATAACTATAGCACAATTGATCAAAAAAGAATTCCCAAGATCCATAGTTTGAATCTTCAAGGTCAAGTTTGACCGGAACTCGTGTGAGGAGATGGTGGTGCGTGAATAAGGAAAGTTTGTCTGAGAGTGGTGTGATTATGGGAGAATCGGTGCCTGACATAGTTGTGTGAGGGGATGGGATCGGTGGGATTAGGGTTTTAAAAAGAAATTTTTTTTTACCTTAGAACAAATTAAACAGTATACTAATCCTTGTTACCAAAGAACAAGAAACTTGGTTTGTTACCTGAGAACAATCACCAATGAACAGAAACGAAAATAATTTTAAGGATCGGCTACGGTTTTTGATACAAGCTCGATACCATGTAAGAGAATATAATTTAGGGTAAAGTGTCTTGTCTGTATTCCATAACATACGATCCATACATATACAAAGGGTATTGAGCTTTTGCCAACCCATAGATAACAATCATACTAAATGTACAGCTAGATTACACGTTAAACACAAATGACAACTAACTGTCTACTAATGACAACTAACAGAACTAACTATAGTTACAAACTGTTTTCTCGAAATTACATGAAAAAGTATGAGAACGTTATGGTTGATGATGATGAAAGTATTTCCATCAATAACTGTACATCGTGTATTATTAATGAAATTATAAGACACTACTAATGTGATATGTTGGTGACTCGTATTATTTTTTACTGGATAGTACTGTGTATGACATTTTGGTTATGCATTTAGCTTACACTTCTTTTTTATTTCTGATTTACTTAATTTTGATGGCTGAACTTGTGTTCGAGCATATACACTTTTGTGTATGTTGAGATCCTAGATCCGCCACTATGTTGAGATCCTAGATCCGTCACTATGTGGAGATCATGGAATAAGTTATAAAACTCCTTGAGACTTGGTATTCAACCTTTAATAACTCTTCATAACTGGCGGGTCTCTTATTGACCATTGGGCATCGTTTTATGTATTCATGTTCCATAGAATCCATACAATGTGCTTTTAAAGTCAAGTCTTGATTATATTCCATATAGATTCAAGTCTTGATTATATTTCATATTGATACCAGTCCATTGGGTCAAGAATACTTTTACTAAAGGAAATTTCCAAAGTCGACATACGTATAGATAAATGTGTTACTAAAATGAACTATTGAAAAGTGTGTTACAAGAATCTACTATACGTGCAAATATGTTTTGATCGTCATGATCATTTGCGCTCTTTACTTAAGATTAATACACGTATACACAATCTTTTTTTGAAAGGAAATTATTAATTAAAAACTAGCAAGAAGCTAGATAATACAAACACCAAGAAAAAAATACGCCTACAAACCAACCTAAAACTTATCCAAAACTGCCTCGTGAATGACTGAAGAACCAATGATACTACTGATATACCATACCTAAAATAATACTAGACTACCTGAAAAACACCTTGAAGATACGAATTCACAAACAAACAATTACAACGCCGTTTGGCGAAGCAACTTGAGTACTTTTGACGATCTTAGTATCGGAGAAGCGTTTTTAAATTCATTGGTGGCTTTTTCACGATTCTTTATTTGTACTAATCTAAAAAGATTCTTAGTCTTAATCTTTTGTTTTCATCATCTTAGCTTTTTTATTGATTGATGGATATGAACCGTAGAAGTTTGATCACTTTCCTTGGAGGTTTTTATTAGAATCGGAGTTATATACTTTCTTTCTTGGACTTGGAGGTTTTTATTTGAATTGGACTTGTATGCAAGATCGAATATATAATTGACATTTGGACTTCTATACAAGATCGAATATATAATTCACATTTGGCATTACGTGCAAAAATGTTTGCATGTCATGATCATTTGCATGCTCTGATCTACGACAAGGAAAGGCTAATAACTTGGCATGCAAATCAGTTTTACTCTCCATGTTATTTGCACGCCTAATTAATTAAAATAAAAGGCTAATAACTTGGCACGTGGTCATGGAGAAAAAATGAGTTTGCTCTCTATTATTTGCACCCCTAGTTAATATTTGTGGCTTGTTTATTTAATTTTTTTGTTTATCTAAAAATCCAACTTTTATCTTTAAAAATCTCATATTTTTGCGCGTCATATTTTATTTATCTAACATATAATCTGAACAAATTTAAAACACACTAAAAATCAACAAAAATAAAAAATTATGAGTTTTCTCAATGGAAGTTTTCATTATGCATTGTTAATGGTGGTCGTCACTCGTCATAGTAACGTTCTTTTGTGAAAACCAACAATTTTCGGATGGGGACTAATGTTTACGATGATAACCAGATGGGGACTAAATGAAAAGGTTTTCTTATAGATAAAAATAAGAAGAGTGGTGAGTTGTGGAAAGTTGTGGAAACCCTAAGGATTATTCAGCTTATAAAAGGAACGCCCGTGACCAGTTCAATCTCAGTATCATGACCACCACCGGCAGCAGAATCCCCTTGATCTGCACTGCCACCTTCATCAAACAACTTGTCCACACTTGCCTCCAATTCACTTTCGGATCGGGCTGGGGCAACCGGTAGGAGCAGAACCACATACCCTACGATGGACTCCAGAAGTTTATTTCCCCCCTCAGCACACTCTCTCTCGACAACCTTTACCTTAGTAGGATACACAACATGAATGAAAGCAGACAAGTCCATCTTTGCAAAAATGAACAAATAATCAAAAACAAGGTCAAAAAACTACAAGGTGAACAATGTATAGCGACAAACACCCACCCGCTCCATCGTCATGAAGAAACCTGAGATAAGTATCCTCATCCAGAGTATAGTAACGACTCATTCCAACCAAACAAAGGAAGGGCCCCGGAAACTTTTGAAACAGAGCTGAATGTGCAACAAAGACAGCATAATCGTCTGCGTTAAACTCAATTGACTTTGGGAAGGTACCGTAACCCATCAGAGAGACTGAAAGTGCAGGACCGCTTGAGATATAATGATCGACATGTGCCTGACCGATTAGGTCATCGAAGGCAGAGCGCATTCGACCGACTTAGTGATACTTACTCGCCAAGCACAACTAAATCCAGACCGGACAGGGCAAACTTCAGGGATCGTTCTCACAATAGAAGCCGCCCTCACAGGCGGGACTCTTCTAACAGAGATCGTCCTCGGAGCAGAGACTGCTCCTGCGGCGTCGAAGAATCATATGATAATACCCGCTCCTCCTACGGGACGGGGACCAAACATAGATATCACTCTCGCTACAGAGACCGCTCTCGTTATGTGAAAAGAGGGAGGGAAAGTGAATCCCCGTTATCCTGCGTATCGGAGAGCGGCACCAGCGATGGAGGACACTGGAAGTCAAGGCACAAGTCTACGGATGAGGATGACTTGGCGGTGCCCTGGATATGTGAAGAGGTGGATCCGTTCACACCCCAAATCCGCAATTTCAAAAGTTCACGAAAAACATGAATGCCTAACAACGTAAAGACCTATGACTGAACAAGGGACCCAGAGGATCACGTAAAAAATTTTCAAGCGGCGGCACAGGTGGAACGCTGGGCAATGCCTACATGGTGTCATATGTTCAATTCTACCCTAATAGGGCCCGCAAGAGTATGGTTCGATGAGCTTCCTTTGGAGAGCATAGATGGATATAAGGATCTCAAAGCATCCTTCTTAGTATACTTCATGCAGCAAAAGAAGTATGTCAAAGATCCCGTCGAAATCCATAATATCAAGCAAAGGGATGAAGAGACCATCGAGGAGTTCATATAATGATTCAAGGTGGAAACCGGACGCATGAAAGGAGCCCCTAAGTGCATGCGGATCTCCGAGTTCATGCATGGGGTTAACAACCCTGAATTGACAAAGTGCCTTAACGAACATGTTCCAAAGACCATGGAAGAAATGATGATCGCCACCACTGCCTTCATATGAGGAGAAGCCGCCGTTGCTGTCAAAAAGAAAGGACACGCATCATGGAGGGCACAGGACCAGTCAAAGCGGCATGCTTCAGAGCGGAGGTCTGACTTTCGAGGTCAGCCAAGGGAAGGACGAGGGTCTAGTAGGTCCTTACAAGAACACCCAAGGAAATCCTCGTGGCCAAAGCGGGAAAGTTCAAACCGCCACCACCTATGGTAACCCCGGTAGAGAAGAGAAGCAGCAACAAGTTTTGCGACTTCCACAATGATAAAGGACACATCACAGACGAGTGTATGCAGTTAAAAAAGTAGATCAAAGAATTGGTACGAGTAGGTAAGCTCTCGCATTTAATTAAAGAAGTTAAGCAGGAAAGAGACCAACCAAAGGTGGGGAAGAAGGAAGTACCGGCCAAAGATAAGTCCATGGAAATCTATATGATACAACCATGGCATAGAATGACAAGGCAGAAAGTGACTCAAAGCTGTAAACGTGTCAGTAAAATTATGTTCCTCCCTTCATAGACAACAGTGAGTGGGGACAGAGATCCGCTTGTTATAGAAAGCAGAAATTGGCGGGGCACATGTTTCACCGCATGTATGTAAGGAGGTTCTCACACGGATAGTGCTCTACGAACATTGCTTCAACCGGCTCCGACCGGAAATCAAAAGCCAAATGGTCCCGGCAACGACGTCGTTAACCGGTTTTAGTGGAGAAACCATATGGCCGCTAGGACAACTTAGGTTCTTGGTAACAATAGGAGACGCAGTTGATTCTATAAAAGCATGGATGAATTTCATGATCATAAGGTCATTATCACCGTACAATGGCATCATTGGAAGACCTGGAATAAGAGAAATCTAAGCGGTTCCATCCACAGCCCACGGAATGCTTAAGTTCCCAGTCGACAGAGGAATAGTGTCTATCCGTAGCTCTATCTTGATACTCGTTGAGTACGCCACGGTGATTACATCATCTAAAGATATACCCAAAGAGGCTGGAGTCCATCATGAAAATTTTAAAGTAGCTCTACATCTGAATTTCCCTGATCAGGAAGTAGCAATAAGAGGGATGCTATCCGCGAAAGGACGGACGAAACTATGCTCACTCCTGAAGGAAAACTTGGATATATTCGCATGGCAGCCGTCAGACATGACAGGAGTACCGCGATCTATAGCTGAACATCGATTCAATCCGGAAGATATTCGCCCCTTATATTGTTCTTCCCTGTTCGACAGAAGAAAAAGGGCCAGGCCCTGGAGCGTGCGAAAGCCATCCAAACGGAGGTACAGAAACTAGTAGAGGCGGGGATCATGAGAGAAGTTTATTACCATGAATGGCTGTCCAATCTAGTTATGGAGAAAAAACACGACGGTAGCTGGCAGATGTGCGTAGATTTCACGGACTTAAACAAGGCCAGTCCGCAGGATTGTTACCCCCTTCCAGAAATCGACTGGAAAGTTGAATCTCTCTGCGGCTACCCATTTAAGTGTTTCTTGGACGCTTACAAAGGCTATCACCAGATACAGATGAAAGAGTTAGATGAAGAGAACACGGCTTTCCACACCACCCATGGGGTATATTGTTATACCAAAATGCCCTTCGGCCTCAAGAATGTTGGCGCCACATACCAACAGCTGGTGGACAAAGCTTTTGACAGCCAAGTTGGTCAGAACATAGAAGTGTACATTGATGACTTGGTTATCAAGAGTCACACAAAAGCAGAAATGCTAAGAGATATCAATGAAACGTTCCGTACGTTACGCAAAATCAACATGAAGCTCAACCCTAAAAAATGTACGTTTGGGGCAGTGTAAGGAATGTTCTTGGGGTACATAATTAGCCCGGAAGGGATAAAACCGTTCCCTAACAAAAAAGAAGTTGTACTGCAACTCCCGTCCCCATAGACAATCAAAGAGGTCCAGAGCCTCAATGGGAAGTTGGCTAGTTTGAACAGATTCCTCTCCAAGTCAGAGGAAAAGTCCTTGCCGCTATTTAAAACTTTGAAGAAGTGCAATTAAAAAGAGTGAATTTCATTGGGTACACCAGGACGAGCGGGAACAGCCTTCAAGCAACTAAAGTAGCACTTGTCAGAGCTACCCCTTGATGGTAGCACCCAAACCGAAAGAGGAACTGATTGTATATATGTCTGCCTCCTACGGAGCTATTAGTGAGGTCTTGATGACTGAAAGGGGCATGGTTCAGATGTCGGTCTACTTCGTAAGCCACGCATTACAGGGCCCCGAACTAAACTATACCCCAATGGAAAAGCTAGTTCTATCACTGGTTTTTGCCGCCAAGCGGTTGCAGGAGGATATTCCAAGCGCATCCTATTGCGGTAATTACCGACCAACCGATCAAACAAATAATTTCACGTCCCGATGTGGCAGGACGATTACAAAAATAGAGCGTCATGCTAGGAGAACACAATATCACATACCGGCCAATGACATTTGTGAAAGGACAGATCCTAGCCGATTTCCTTGTAGAAAAGCCGGATGAAATTTCGCCAAACACATCAGTGGTTGAAACCCCGTAGGTGCCGTGGACACTCTTCATGGACGGATCATCAAGTGTAGATGGATCCGGCGCTGGCTTAATATTGACAAGCCCAGAGGGAACGGAGTTCACCTACGCGCTAAGATTTCAGTTCACAGCTTCTAACAACGAGGCAGAGTATGAAGCACTAATAGCTGGCCTACGGATCATGGCACAGATGGGAGTACACAATGTGCACGTAAGTGTAGAATCTAAGTTGGTAAACCAAGTCCTAGGGGCATACGTCACTAAAGAAGAAAATATGATCAAATACCTAGAGAAGGTCAAAAGCCTGGTCAGCGGCTTCGATAACTTTTCTATAAGCCATGTACTACGAAGTAAAAGCAAGAAAGCAGATGCCCGGAGCAAGATTGCGAGATATAGATGGCATTGATAGAGGTTGTGTGAGCTCATTTACTTTAGAAATGTAAACTAGGTTACATAATGGAATGGAATAAAAAAAAATATATTCCCGTGAAAAAGGTTGTACTTAATATAGTAAGTAGATATTACATTGATGAAAATATTGAAAAATTACGGGTTGTTATAGTCCCCCAACCTTACATAAATCTCGTCCCGAGATTTAGTTGAGTGATGGAGTAATGGTTTGGAAATAGAAGTCCTTAGTTTTTGCAGTCCCGGGTCTGATGACCCACTTTGTTGCAAGTCTCACACTTGACAATGCAAACTCCTGTATGATGCAGGGTGCATCTTGTACACAAAGGAAGGTTTCCATGGTACCTTTTGTTTTCAGTATACCTTTTGTTCTCAGTTGAGGTGGCAGCATAAGTTCTGATAGTTTCTTGCCTTCTATTCTCCTGTTGGTGGTAATCATCATTACGGTTGTGATTGTTGTGGTTATTTTGATAGTTGTCATTGTTGTGATTGTTAGAGTGGTTATTGTTGTTGCGATCATTGGGGTAGTTGTTATTGTCGGTGGTGTTTCTTCTATCCTCAAACTTTCGTTTGTGATCGTTGGTTTCTTGCGCAAAATTATGTTTTATTACCTGCTCCATCAACCTCTGGGTTATGGTAATGGATTCCTCCAGAGTTTGAGGTTTTGAAGCAGTAACATTTCCTTCAATACTTCTGTGTAATCCCCCGATAAAGACTTCTATAAGATTCTCGGTGTTTGGTAGTATATTTGGGCATAAGGCTGCTAATTCCTAGAATCTTCTAACGTAAGTTTTGAGATCATTTCCTTTCACAGCCAAGTTGTAAATTTCGTCTTCTATTTTCTTGACTTCAGTTCGAGGGCAATACTTATTGGTCAAGAGCCTTTTCAATTCGGTCTAGGTGATCCTGTTGGCTTGTTCTATCCCAATAGGTTGGGCATATGCATTCCACCAAGACAAGGCGTCATTGGTTAGAGTACCAGTAGCAAATGTCACTCTGTCTTCCTCGACACACTTGTTATGAGAAAATACCGATTCAGTACATTCAAACTAGCAGATGAGGCCAACAGCTCCTTCTGTACCATTAAAATAGGAAGGTTGACAACTCATAAAACCTTTGTAGTTACTTATTTAATTCCTATTGGTATTTTCCATGGTAGCAGCTTGTGCTTCTAGAGCTGCAGCAATACCATCAGCAATCAGTTGCCAGATGGCAGCCTGAGTCATAGTTGGTGTTTCAGATGTTGATGTTCTCTTGGGAGGCATCTATTAATATATACAAGACAACATAGAATAAGAACCCATAAAATGATATAGTCATATCACAAGTTAAGGTATGAAAATTCTCATTATAATACAAAGACTTGTGATCATTCTTTGATATTACATTGCAGGATATAACGGAAAATTTTGGAATTTAAGACTTCCAGAGATAGATACAGAGATAATGGAGTGAGTGATCCAATAGAAGGCTTACTATTTCTAGGTACAAAGGTTTGAGAAAATCATATGGTAATAGAATCATAGTAATCCCAGATAAAGATATAAGTCATCATACAACAGGATATATGATAGACAATTTCGACATACACAATTGGTATTATGAAACAACGAGGTATAACGGAATCATCACTGTATAAATAACTTGTCTATATAATTTACATAGCAAAATTTGACAAGTGTCATTATTCATACATCTAGTGGTTGGATTCTAGAAAGCTGTAAACGACACAGATCTAATCTGGTGGTTCTCCCTTGTTGTTTTTGAGTTCTTGGATCTTGTTTAGAAGACTCTTGAACCTGGATGTCCTCAATGATTATTTCCAGAGATGAACATTATAACAAGTATCTGACTCATCAGGTTCCTCGGGGACTGGTTCACTTCCCAGTGGTCGCGGTATGATCCATAATGAGTTATCTAACTCTGCGAAGATAGACGCATCAAAGGGATAGTCTGGTGGTGGTGTAGTTGACCTAACCAGTGATGAAGATCCTACTGATGAAGATGGAGTTACTAAAATGGGTGATTCAACAGGATTCTCAGTGTCTTTAGGTGGTGAAATATCCTCGGGAGGAAAGAAATCTCAAGAATAGTCCGGTGAAGTCAGGGTATAGTTAGGAGCATTTGTAGAGGAAAAAGCATCCTTCACATCGTAATCAAAAGGGATAGAAGGGTGGGTGTACGAAGACATGACTGTATAACAACCCAGTGGAAATAACATAAGTTATTTATATAATAGTATAATAGTTATGTATTATCTGCTACGCAAATCTCTTACATACACTATTCGGGGAAATGCAGTGGCACGGAGGACTTTCTTGGATGGAAAAGTAGTTATAGTTTAGGTTTTACCCTTGTTCTCTATACCAATCTGTAATACCCCCATTTTTGACAAATAGCAGAGGAAGCTAATTTGGGGTATTACTTCATGGATCAACAAACATAATCATAGAAAATGACTCAAAAGAGACGTTTTGGAAAATTTAGTTATCATTCAATATCATTTCAGAGTTTTACAAAGGAGGTCCCAAAATCTAGAAACATAAAGTTTGAATGATAACAGTTTAGCCATCTTCAAGTCCGTGCCACTCTGTGACATAGGTTACTCAATTACCTGAGATAAACATGCTAAAAGGGTCAACACAAAGGTTGAGTGAAATTCTTAGGTTTTCAGTTATAATAGTTGAGTACAAGTTCAATAGTGGGTTACGTTGTTATACACCCATAAGTGTAATAATTACAATGAGTACAATTATTATGGAAAATAGTATTATTGCCTTAAGCTCATGAATCACATATTTTATTAGAACTGGGAGCCTCTATCCGAAGACATACTAGGAGCTACTACCCAAAGAGATACTAGGAGCTACTACCTAAAGAGATACTGGTAGCTACTACCCAAAGAGATACTGGGAGCTATTACTCAAAGAGATACTGGGAGTTATTACCCAAAGAGATACTGGGATGTCTTATGGGAAATTGGAGGTAACTTAGGCAAAAGTATATCAAGTGAAAGTAACGGCTTTGTCACGCAACCTGAAGTAATATGTCAAGTCTTAGTGGGATGGTTTATGTTTCAAAACTTTACAAAGTTTAACGTATATCTTTGATTTATTAAATTATAGAAATATTGTATCACTGTTCGGGCTATCATAATCCAGAGGCCATGTAGTATCGTTTGAGGAGCCAGGGCACTTTAAATCGTAAACCCAACAAACTCATCAAAACGAAAACTCAAATGAAACCCTTCATATGAAATTCCCTAGTAACGTGATACGATAAGATTTTAAGTTTCTTCAAAAGTTAGTCGATGAAAAATTACGTTAAATATATAACGTAATAATGCGTCGATTTATGATTAATAACGATAAATGTGTCGGGTTTTAATAAAATCGAGTTTTATAATATTAATATATATTTTTATAATTTATATAAAAATATTATATTTTATATTTTTAAGTTTGCAAAATTGGCAATATATACCCTTGGTTTATAAACTTTTACAACTTTAGTCCTTTATATATAAAGTATATATAATTTAAACCTTTAACTTTGAAACTTGGCAAAATAGGTCCTTATAGTTATAACTTTAGAATAATGACATTTTCAGCCCCTTTAGTTATAAATTTCAGAAAGTTACGATATATACCCCTATGCATGGAAATATTTGCAAAACAAGTCCAAAAAGCCATGCAAGCTTATTTTAGGATTCCAAATGATATTTGCAGGTTATAGCTTATTAGAATAAGCTAAAATAAGATGTTCTAACGTAACAAAAGTTTAGAAAAAGGATTCGTTAGCTAGAAAATCAAAACAGGTCGTTTTTATGGTTTTAATAAAAAACACATGGGTTTGAGGATTCAAAGCTTTAAACAAGATTTCATATATGATATTAAGAGTATTATGAACATTATAATACATACTACAAGTTTATTGAACCAGAACTAAGCTTACTTGAGCTAGAAATGGGTCAAAATGGGGTTTTCGGGTTCGTACGCCTAGTAACGACTTCAAGGGCTTCTTTTTCTTGATTTTTAGCTTCTATTCTGAGCTTAGGGACTTCACTTGATCCTTCTTGGTCTGAGTTTGAAATCCATTGTTGTACTTGATGAGTTTTGAGGTGTGTTTGAATGGTTTGCATGGATTCGGCTATTTATAGGGTTGAAAAAAACTTGGTGCCCAAGTTTTAGCTATGAAAGGTGTCAAGAGCTGTAGATAGATGACTAATGGAGTCTATAGGTTAAGTGTTGTAAGATAGAAGTGTAGATTTGCAAGGTGGAAGGTGTATGAGGGTTTTCGGCTACAAGGAGGTGTCTAGAAGCCTTGAAGATTAAGGGTGGTGATGGAGCTACTTGGTAGGCTGCTTGTGAGGTCATGGTGATGACATAGAGGTGCTAGGGTGCTTTCTTGAGGTGCTTGGTTGCTTAAAATAGGTAAAAATGCAAGAAAAAGGGTGTCAGGTTCATTTCATTTTGGGTTAGGGTTTTAATTCATGTTATGGTTAGGGTTTAAGATAGTTTAGGGTTTAGGATTAGTGTTAGGATTAAGGTTTAGTGTTAGGATTAGGGTTAGGATTAAGGATTAAGGATTGGTTTTAGGTTTATGGTTTAGTTTTAGGTTTAAAGTTAAATTAGGGTTTTAGGATTTCGTTTAGGGTTTAGGGTTTTAAATTAGGGTTTTAGATTAACTTAGGGTTTAGGAGTCATGCATTAAGTGCTTGTACCTTGTGCTAAAGTGATGGTAAAGTTTAAACATAATTTAGGAGCTTCAATGACCTAATTAGGTTTTTAGGCATTATTGACTTGTACATTAAGCTTAAATGAGTTGTACATTGACTTGGAGGGAAAATATGATTCAAATATTATGTATTGTACACTTGTACACATGCTTGAAGGCTTGCACATTCATTTTATATGTATACATTACATATAATTAGGGTTTTGATATAGACGTTAACGTTTAATGCTTGTTTTGAAATAACGTTTTGAGAAGTACGTTAAATTGATAATGTACTTAGTAAAAATGATATTAAGATATTGAATCGACATATTAGGATTTTTACATGATATAAACATAGATATAGATGGCATTAATAAAGGTTGCGTGAGCTCGTTTACTTTAGAAATGTAAACTAGGTTACATAATGGAATGGAATAAAAATGAAAAGTATTCCTATGAAAAAGGTTGTACTTAATATAGTAAGTAGATATTACATTGATGAAAATACTAGAAAATTACAGGTTGTTATAGTCCCCCAACCTTTCAGAAATCTCATCTCGAGATTTAGTCTGACACTTGACAGTGCAAACTCTTGTGTGATGCAGGGTGCATCTTGTACACAAAGGAAGGTTTCCATGGTACCTTTTGTTTTTAGTATACCTTTTGTTCTTAGTTGGGGTGGAAACATAAGTTCTGATAGTTTCTTGCCTTCTATTCTGCTGTTGGTGGTAATCATCATTACGGTTGTGATTGTTGTGGTTATTTTGATAGTTGTCGTTGTTGTGATTGTTGGAGTGGTTATTGTTGTTGCGATCATTGGGGTAGTTGTTGTTGTCAGTGGTGTTTCTTCTATCCTCAAACTTTCGTTTGTGATCATTGGTTTCTTGCGCAGAATTGTGTTTTATTACCTGCTCCATCAACCTCTGGGTTATGGTAATGGCTTCCTCTAGAGTTTGAGGTTTTAAAGCAGTAACATTTCCTTCAATACTTCTGGGTAATCCCCTGATAAAGACTTCCATAAGCTTCTCGGTGTTTGGTACCATATTTGGGCATACGTCTGCTAATTCTTGGAATCTTCTAACGTAAGTTTTAAGATCGTTTCCTTTTACAGCCAAGTTGTAAAATTCGTCTTCCATTTTCTTGACTTCAGTTCGAGGGCAATACTTATTGGTCAAGAGCCTTTTCAATTCGGACTAGGTGATCCTGTTGGCTTGTTATATCCCAATAGGTTGGGCGTATGCATTCCACCAGGACAAGGCGTCATTGGTTAGAGTACCAGTAGCAAATGTCACTCTGTCTTCCTCGACACACTTGCTACGAGAAAATACCGATTCAGTACGTTCAAAATAGTGGATGAGGCCAACCGCTCCTTCTGTACCATTGAAATAGGAAGGTTGACAACTCATAAACCCTTTGTAGTTACTTATTACATTCCTATTGGTATTTTCCATGGTAGTAGCTTGTGCTTCCAGAGCTGCAGCAATAGCATCAGCAATCAGTTGTCGGATGGCAGCCTGGGTCGTAGTTGGTGTTTCAGATGTTGATGTTCTCTTGGGAGACATCTATTAATATATACAAGACAACATATAATAAGAAACTATAAAATTATATAGTCATATCACAAGTTAAGGTATGAAAATTATCTTTATAATACAAAGACTTGTGATCATTTTTTGATATTACATTGCAGGATATAACAGAAAATTTTAGAATTTAAGACTTCCAGAGATAGATACAAAGATAATGGAGTGAGTGATCCAATAGAAGGCTTAGTGTTTTTAGGTACAAAGGTTTGAGAAAATCGGATGGTAAGAGAATCATAGTAATCCCGGATAAAGATATAAGTCATCATACTACAGGATATAGGATAGACAATTTCAACATACACAATTGGTATTATAAAACAACAAGGTATAACGGAATCACCACTGTATAAATAACTTGTCTATATAATTTACATAGCAAAATTTGATAAGTGTCATTATTCATACATCTAGTGGTTGGATTCTAGAAAGCTGTAAACGACACAGATCTAATCTGGTGGTTCTCCCTTGTTGTTTTTGAGTTCTTGGATCTTGTTTAGAAGACTCTTGAACCTGGATATCCTCAATGATTATTTCCAGAGATGAACATTATAACAAGTATCTGACTCATCAGGTTCCTCGGGGACTGGTTCACTTCCCAGTGGTCGCGGTATGATCCATAATGAGTTATCTAACTCTGCGAAGATAGACTCATCAAAGGGATAGTCTGGTGGTGGTGTAGTTGACCTAACCGGTGATGAAGATCCTACTGATGAAGATGGAGATACTGGAATGGGTGATTCAACAGGAGTCTCAGTGTCTTTAGGTGGTGAAATATCCTCGGGAGGAAAGAAATCTCGGGAATAGTCCGGTGAAGTCGGGGTATAGTTAGGAGCATTTGTAGAGGAAAAAACATCATTCACATCATAATCAGAAGGGATAGAAGGGTGGGTGTATGAAGACATGACTGTATAACAACCCAGTGGAAATAACATAAGTTATTTATATAATAGTATAATAGTTATGTATTATCTGCTATGCAAATCTCTTACATACACTATTCGGGGAAATATAGTGGTACGGAGAACTTTCTTAGATGGAAAAAGTAGTTATAGTTTAGGTTTTACCCTTGTTCTCTATAACCATGAGCTCTGATACCAATCTGTAACACCCCTATTTTTGACATATAACAATGGAAGCAAATCTGGGGTATTATTTCATTGTACAACAGTCATAATCATAGAAAACGACTCGAAATAGACGTTTTTTTAAAAGATAAGTTATCATTCATTATTTCATCAGAGTTTTTACAAATAGAGGTCCCAAAATCTACATGAAAACATAAAGTTTGAATGATAACAGTTTAGCCATCTTCCTTGCCACTCCGTGCCATAGGTTGCTCAATTACCTGAGATAAACATGCTAAAAGGGTCAACATAATGGTTGAGTGAAATTCATAGGTTTTCAGTTATAATAGTTGAGTACAAGTTTAATAGTGGGTTACGTTGTTATACACCCATAAGTGTAATAATTGCAATGAGTACAATTATTATGGAAAACAATATTATTGTAGAAAACAATATTATTTTCCTAAGCTCATGAATCACATATTTAAACTTAATAGAACCGGGAGCCTCTATCCGAAGACATACTGGGAGCAACTACCCAAAGTGATACTAGGAGCTATTACCCGAAGAGATACTGGGAGCTACTACCCAAAGAGATACTGGGAGCTATTACCCAAAGAGAGACTGGGATGTCTTATGGGAAAATGGAGGTAACTTAGACAATAATATATCAGGATAGCATATAGTTAGAAAAACACTTGTATTCATAGTTTATAGCATGAATCCCCTACGGGATTTAAAAAACATATAAAGATGGGACTATTCACAGTGATGGAACCATATCATATATCAAAATCACTTGTGTTTAATTTGTATAAAACAAGCATGTATCCTCCTCACGGGTTTATAAAACATTCAAAAGATTGAAATGCGAGGCTATAAACTCACCTTAACAGTATAGGAAAATCTGATTGATGGCAAAAGTATATCAAGTGAAAGTAACGGCTTCGTCACGCAACCTGGGGTGATATGTCAAGTCTTAGTGTGATGGTTTATGTTTCAAAACTTCATAAAGTTTAACGTATAACTTTGATTTATGGAAATATTGTATCGTTGTTCGGGCTATCATAATCCAGAGGCCATGTAGTATCGTTTAAGGAGCCAGGGCACTTTAAATTGTAAACCCAACAAACTCGTCAAAACAAAAACTCAAATGAAACCCTTCATATGAAATTCCCTAGTAACGTGATACGATAAGATTTTTAAGTTTATTCGAAATAATGCGTCGATTTATGATTAATAACGCTAAATGTGTCGGGTTTTAATAAAATCGAGTTTTATAATATTAATATATATATTTATATTTTTTATAAAAATATTATATTTTATATTTTTAAGTTTGCAAAATTGGCAATATATACCATTGGTTTATAAAATTTTACAACTTTAGTCCTTTATATATAAAGGATATATAATTTAAACCTTTAACTTTAAAATTTGGCAAAATAGGTCCTTATAGTTATAACTTTAGAATAATGACATTTTCAGCCCCTTTAGTTATAAATTTTAGAAAGTTACGATATATACCCCTATGCATGGAAATATTTGCAAAACAAGTCCAAAAAGTCATGCAAGCTTATTTTAATATTTCAAATGATATTTTCAGGTTATAGCTTATTAAAATAAGCTAAAATAAGATGTTCTAACGCAACAAAAGTTTAGAAAAAAGATTCGTTAGCTAGAAAATCAAAACGGGTCGTTTTAGGGTTTTAATAAAAAACACGTGGGTTTGAGGATTCAAAGCTTCAAAAAAGAGTTCATATATGATATTAAAAGTATTATGAACATTATAATACAGAATATAAGCTTATGGAACAAGATCTTAGGCTTACTTGAGCTAAAATGGGTTGAAATGGGGTTTTCGGGTTCGTACGCCTAGTAACGACATCAAGGCTTTGTTTTTCTTGCTTCTTGGATTCTATTATGAGCTTAGGCACTTATTTTGACCTTTTATTGCTGCTATGGAAAGGTTAGAACTCCATTTGAGTGTGTGAAGAAAGTGTTGAGGGATGATTTGAAAAAGGTGCTTGGTTCGTGTATTTATAAGGTGAAAACACCAGTGTTGTAAAAATCGGTCATGGCGGCCGATATATCAGTGATATATTGCTTGGCGGTGGTCCACCGCCACGATATTTAGCAAATCGGCCAAACTTGGCGGTTTGGTCAAAATCGGTCAAATCGGTCAAAATCGGTCAAAATCGGCCGATTTTTGGTGTTTTGAGTTTCTTGATCGTGATTTAATTTGAGAAAGAAGGGTTGTTTTATGGTGGTGGAGGGGAGATTGAAGAAGGTTGAAGGAGGTATTTGAATATTGAAAATTGAAATGAAAAAGACAAAGGAAGTGGGAATATGGGAAAGTGGGGAACATGAGGAAGTAGGAAAAAAGAATATGGGAAAGTGGGAAATATTATAAAGTAGTACTATATATTTAATTTTTAAGTTACTTTTTTTTTAAATTTATATATTCATTGTTAAATATTAAATTAAATATATATATATTTTGCAGATTTTATATTAAATATATATTAAAAATATTAAAAATATATATATTTTGTGGTTATTGACTTATTTTGTTAAGATATTGCTAATATTTATTTATTTTAAATAAATTCCTTTATAATTTAGGGTCTCCGCCGAGAAACCGATATATCGCCGCCGAGACCGATATATCGCTTAAAGGGGGTCGACCGCCACGGTACCGCCGAGCGATATTTACAACACTACTTAAAGCTAAGAACGGGAAATTCTTACCAAATCGGGTAAACGTAAAATTAATGACTTTGCTTAAAAATAAAAATAGAAGTAAAGCTCGGAATAAATAATGACCTTAAATACGGAATGTTATAGTTACATGTGAATGGTCCTATGCTACTATTGAATCATAATGAATTTCTCTAATACTGTTAGCCATGATGCCTCTTTTCCTAATACTGTTTAAAGAATCCTTACTATGCCTTTCATTTCAAATTAAAATTGCATCATATCATGTGATGGGATTATTCAAAATGATAAGTGTAACACCCCCAAAATGGGTCGCAGCGGAATAAGGATCCGGGGCATGTTACTTCAAGATCAACAGCACAAGATATATATAGGAACGACACAAAAGTCGTTTAAACTGATACATTGGATTTAAATAAAAGATATCTTACAAAAGCTTATAGCTTTACTTGTTCTTTGTTTCATATTACAAAAGACAACATATATTTCCCAAAACATGATACACATAAGTCTTTAACTG
>BQNB010111418.1:2935-22352 GCA_026074375.1 Tanacetum coccineum | reverse complement strand
TGTTCACAAAACTCACTCATAACTCTATTCTTGAACTCTGTTCCATTATCACATCTGATAATCTTTACTTTCTTATCAACTAGATTTTCTATCTCAGTTATAAAGTTCATAAGAATGCCACTAGTCTCATCCTTAGATGCTAAAAAGAAAACCCAAGTAAATCCGCTATAATCATCAGTGACAACTAGAAAATATTTCTTATTCATTAAGCTGCTCATAAAAGTTGGACCAAACAAGTCCATATGCAATATGAATAAAGGTTGAGTAATATAGTTCTGAATCTTCGACTTACAAGAGGCTTTGTGTTGCTTTCCTTTAAGACAAGCAACACAAGTTTGGTCATTTTCAAAATGTTTTGAAGGTAAACCTCTTACAAGATTTTCCTTAACAAGTTTATTAATGGTTTTAAAATTTACATGACCTAGCCTCCTATGCCATAGCATTGATTCATCAAGTGTGTCCTTTGCAACAAGATAAGTTGAACACTCTTTAGGAATAATATTCTTCATATCAACACTGTACATATTGTTCTTTCTAAGAACTTTAAGTAAAACCTGACTTTTATCAGCTAACTTAAAGCCAGAAGATAGAACAAAACATCCAGTGTTAGTAAAAAGAACACTGTTCTTTTTGTCACACATCTGTGAAACACTAAAAAGGTTAAACTGTAACTCCTTGACAAAGTACACATCCTCAAAATCAAGCTTACCAATTTTAAGAGTTCCTTTACCAGTAATTTTTCCTCCTTTGGCTCCTCCTCCAAAGGTAACATATCCTCCATCAAATTCCTTGAAGTCTGAGAGATAGGACATGTTCCCTGTTATGTGCCTTGAGCATCCACTGTCAACATAGCCTTGATCTTCTTTTTGTCGATGACCCTGCACATAAAAATAAGGAAATTAGTTTCCTTTGGGGACTCAAGCCATCACTGACTTGGATGGATCTGCCTCGTGCATCAATATAATTATGTTTCTTCAAAGTAACTGATGCACTATTAAGTTTGGTAGGTCTCTAAACCCAACATGTTGAGGCCTTAATAGAATTAACCTGATTTTCCCTCACAACATTAACTACTGCTAAATTTGGCCTAGCAATATAAAATTTTCCCTTAGCAGTATTAACTTTTTGGCTAGAATTTTTGTTAGTTATTGCTGTTTTTGTTTGATAGGGTCTCTTTACAGTTGATTGTGCTAATTTAGAAAAATGTGACATTGTAGTTTTGGGATGAGCAGTATTAACAAGCCTAGTAGTGTTAAGTGATCTTAGGCCAGTTTTTATTAAAACTGCTCTTGGAATCATGTTTCTTTAAGCACTAGGGTGAGTCTTTTTAGCAGAATGATTGTAATTCACCCTTGTATAATTATTCCTAGATACCACCCTTTCCATTTGATGGTAATTGTAGTTAGCCTTCACATGGTCAAAACTTCTATAGACAAAACAAGCTTTATTGTACATCACAAAGTCACTTCCTAGCTGTTGAGACTTTTGATTATTCAAGTTTTTATGATTTCCCCTAGGACTTTGTGACCTATACATTTCAGCATACTTAACTGGTTTCCTAACTGGTTTTTCTTGTTGTTTAGGTCTAACAAATTCCATCTTAAAAACAGTAGGAAAAATAGTTTTCTTCTCTAACTTATCATCTGACACCAACTCCTCAACCAGTAGGGCATCAGAAGATTCCTTAACTTCATTAGAAGTATCTTCACTAACACTTTTACTAGGCTTAGGTTCATGGTCTTCAAACTCAGGCTATTAGAACTCCTCTAGACCAGAGTAGGACAAATCAAAATTCGGGGGGGGGGGGGGGTAAAAATAACCCTATAGGAGGAGGTGGAATGCTTACAAACCCCAAACCCTTTCTACTTATTAATGAAGTATATCTCTTTTAAGAAACAAAGCAAGTTGCTACAAAAATTAACATCCATTCTTTTTGTAAAAGACAAGTTGCTCTTCTACAGATGCTAACCCTCTTTTATAAGTAGCTAAATTGAACTCAGATTTGTTAATCTCTATTCTTAAATCATCAAGCTGAGTTTTAAGAGTTTTAAAGCTTTTTAGATAAGTTTTTGAACAAGTTTTATCATTATGTACCTCAGAGTCTAAAAAAGCCATAAGAGCCATGTTTGTAGGGACTTCATCATCTGCCATATAGCTCCAGTCAAAACCAGCTCCATCAATAGCCACCATAGCTTTGGAAGAAGTTTCTTCTACATTTACAGTCCTTCTAGAGCTGTCTTGATTCCTGTTCCTGCTATCTTGGTTCCTAGGTCCTTTGCATTCCCTTGCAAAGTGTACCATCTTGTGACAGTTGAAACACTTCACCTTGGATTTGTCATATCCAGGTGTATCACTTCTATTGATAGTGATTTTTCTACCAGTTTTTTGGAAAAACCTTATTGTCCTCATGCTCAGCAATGCTAACTGCCACTTCAAATCCATCTCTTCTATGTCATCTTTATGGATTTGTTCAAGGTCCTCATATACAAGTTAGAAACCCTTTTGGATGACAATGGCAAAAAATTTCATAAACATTGTCATATCACTTAAGATATCAGTAGACTAACTTGAGGTGCTAAAGGCCAGTGCTAACTTGAGTGCTAGCAGGGCTGACTTGAGTGTTAGCAGTACTAACTCTATAAGCAGTATTAACTTCATTAGTACTGCTAGGGGATGACACAAAAGCCATATTCTGAGAACTTGAAGCTTGAGCTTGAGCTTGCAGTTCCTTTAACCTCTTGTTCAACAATCTTGAAATTGTTGTAGAGATCATCAAAGCTCATTGTGACTAGAACAGTGTTTATTCTCCAACCACGAACAATGAGTATTCCACTCAAAAGGCAGACTTCTCAAAATTTTTAAATTGAGATCTCTTGTGAAATAATTTCACCCAAGATAGCCAGCTGACTTACAATCTTCTGAAGCCTGTTAAAAATAAAGTCAAAAGACTATGTGCTTGGAGCACTAAAGTTCTCATACAATTGCTTTAGAAGAGTCTTCTGATTCTTCTTTGTGGCATCATTACAACCAAATCTTGTTTGTATAGCAGCAAACAAAGTCTTAGCATCCTTGTACTGATTAAATGTCATTAGATGTTCATTAGGAAGTGCCATCAGTAACATACTTCTTGCCTTCACATCATTCTTCTTTTGAGCCTTTTCTTCAGTAGTTACAGGACCTGGTATTAGTGAAGTTGAGGTACCATCAGCATTTGTTGTTGTTTGAGCTACTGGTTTGAATGAGTTTCCCATTTCTCGTATGACATCTAATAAGATCATAGTCATGTACTTGAAATTATTATATCAAATCCTTAGCCTGCACATATCATATTCATACATTTTGAGAATGGCAACTTTGCAGTATTATTGGTTATAGTGTATTTCTAGATCCATATCTTCTTTGTGAGTAAAGAGTTCTTCTTGTAAGTTTCTTCTAGATCAAAGTTTTAGAACACAAGCTCTGATACCACTTGATGATCCCAACTTAAGATCGATTCCTTAGCATGTAATGGTTAAGTTACTTTAGATAAATCCAAAACAACAACTATGATAGAAACTTTGTGAATACTAAAGAGTATGCGGAATCTACTCTTTAATAATTAGAATAATATTAATGAAACAGTAAACTGTATGAACAATGATATTACTGAAAAGCTCCAATATTATTATCAATAATACGAGTACTCTATGTAGTACTAGGGTTTACAACCTTGAAGCTATATATCAAAACGTATGAATGTGTATGTGTTTGGTACATTTTACTCTATACCCTAAGACCTCCTTTTATACACCAAGGAGTCCTAACAGACTTACAATATTATCCTAAGTTATCATGATTGTCTAAACAAATAACTTATACGTATCTTGTTTGGTCCAACTTTTGGTCCCAACCTTCATCTTAATGCTGTTAGGCATGAACTTACTACTGCCAGTTAAGTTAATGCTGTTAGGCATACATTTACTACAGCCTAGTGTTAGTTAATGCTGGACAGGCATACACTTACAACTACAATCTTATGGTAATGCTTCTGAGTTTTAAGTTAATGTTGTTGAAGGTGATTTCAATAAATACTCGATTAAGGTTTTCAAATCACTCATTCGATCAATTTTATACTTTGATATACTCTCTAATCATAAACCCTAACTCAATTTTATCATTCATCATCAAAACCCAACACAATGTCGAACCTAAAGTTTGCTGAAACTCACAATTTGGTTGCGTTTTTGGAGAAACCCGAAGAAAGTGATGGGTTTGAAGGAATTATTGACTTTTTGAATGCAAGTTCTATCAGATATGCGCTAATGGTGAATTCCCATCATCTATACCTTCAGCCATTAAGCATTTTCTGGGCTACTGCTAAGGCAAAAACTGTCAATAGGGAAGTGCAGATACAAGCCCTAGTAGATGGGAAGAAGGTGATCGTGAGCCTTACTGAACGAGTGTGAAGAAGATCTCTCAGTAAACGATGTTGAAGGTATTGAATGTCTACCCAATGCTACCATTTTTGCAGAAACTAGAAAGAATAAGGTATGAAAATCTTACACAAAAGCTTACATTCTATAAAGCTTTCTTTTCACCCCAATAGAAATTTCTTATCCATACAATTTTGCAATGCCTATTGCTAAAGACTACTGCTAGGAACGAATTAAGTTACACTACGGCCACTGCTATCATCTGTCTTGCCACAAACCAAAATTCAACTTTTCCAAGTACATTTTTGATAATATGGTGAAGAACTTGGAGGGTGGGGTTAAATTTCTAATGTATCCAAGGTTTGTTCAAGTGTTCCTGGATAAACAAGTTGAAGGAATGACCAAACATAAAGAAATTTATGTTACAACCGTTCTCATACTAGTAAGGTCTTAGCTAGAAACGAAGAGAGAAGGTAAAAGGTTTTTCTGAGAGGGTCACCCTTTTTATATTTATGAAACTATGATGGATTTAATCTCCTGAAAGAATAGGATTAGTGGTTCAGAAATACCAACTGATCCTCAACACACACCCACTATTATTCAACCATCTACATCACAGCCTCAGAAGAAACAACCAAGGAGGAAACAGAGGAAAGACACTGAGGTTCCTCAACCCAGTGGTTCTACAAACCTATCACTGATGAGGCTGCCAATAGATCATGTACCTGTACATTCCAATGATCCACTACTCAGTGGTGAGGATAGATTGAAACTAAATGAATTGATGGAACTTTGTACCAACTTGTCACAAAGATTTCTTGACTTAGAGAACACAAAGACCTCTCAAGCTGCAGAGATTGCTAAATTAAAGGAGAAGGTCAAGAAGCTAGAAATAAGGAGTAAGTCAAGAACTCCAGGGCTTAAAAGGTTATGGAAGGTTGGTAGATCTGCTCAAGTTGTTTCCTCTAAAGATGAAGGTTTGGGTGCATAGAGGATGCATCCAAACAGGCGGAAAAATTGCTGATCTTGATGCTGATGCAGAGGTTACTTTGGTTGATGAGGCTCAGGGGAGGATTGATGATAATTTAATGTTTGATACAGGAGTTTTTGATGAGTAGGAAGTTGAGGTTGAAAAGGTAGTTAGTACTGCTGAAGTTACTATTGCCATTGCTACAACAACAACTATTGATGAGTTGACTCTAGCTCAGACCCTAAAAGAGATCAAAGCAGCTAAACTTAAGGCTGTTACAACTGCTGCTAAGTACAACTACAACTGCTGTTACAAGACCCAAGGCTAGAGGAGTTGTAGTTCAAGAGCCAAGTAAATTTACAACAACAACATCACAACCATCACAACTTCCACAGGCTAAAGACAAAGGCAAGGCAAAGATTATAGAACCTGAGAAGCCTTTGAAAAAGAAAGATCAAATCTTGGTGGATGAAGAAATTGCTCAAAGACTTCAAGAAGAATTGAAAGCTGAATTAGAAGAAAAGGAAAGGCTAGCAAGACAAAAAGAAGAAGAGGATAACTTAATTTCATGGGATAATACTCAAGCTATGTTGGAGGCAGATTATGAGTTTATGCTCAAGGAGTACAAGCAGAAGAACAGGGGAGAGTTTTTACCATTGAAGAAAGATCAAAAGTGTTTGTAGAGCTCATGGATAAAAGGAAAGCATCACTTTTCAAACTTAGAGCTAAAGAGTACAGAAAAAACCACCAACCAAGCCCAAAAGAGGAATCAAATTGTGTACTTATTTGAAAAATATGGCTATTTACAAGCATAGTTCAGTTGAAGACCAAATGTTTGAAAGAAATTCAGATAGTTATTTGACAATATTAATAAGTGGTAGATTCATAATGTTCTTATGGATACAGAGGTTGTGGAAGGAAGTAAAAGCCATTTAGAAGGAAGTTTCTAATAGAAAAGGAGAAGACTTGAGTCTGATAATCAAAGAAGAAAAAAGATAGATAAGAATGTAGAAGCTAAAAGTGGATGATGAAGCTAAAATGAAAAAGCATATTGATAAAGTTCCTGATTTATGAAGGTTAGCAATTGATGCTATAACCACTTGTCCACTAAGTCCCCAATCATTATTGACTGTAAAATCATCAAAGAAGGAAAGATGGGATACTTTCAAATCATCAGAGCTGATGGTAGTTCAAGAGGTACTCATCAATGATTAGGATACTTCAAAACATTGACAGAGAAGACCTGAAAACACTCTGGAAGTTGGTTAAAGCTAAACATTGGAATACAAGGCCAGATGATCATAATGAAAAGAGTGTATAGGGTGAATTTTAAGGTAATGTTTGGAACCTGAATTAGAAAGTGAAGTGATGGATAAATCTACAAGGATACATAATTGACAGTTTAGAAGCTATTTTCTTCAAGTGGAGTACATTTTGTGAGATTTCAGAATCTGCATATCTTTATGTTGGTAGAGAAAAAGTATCCACTCACACCTGCAACAATTACAAAAATGCTCAACAAGAAGCTTCAAACTGACCATTGGAATGAGATGTGCTATCAACTTCTGAAACTCATGACAAAATAGGTCAAGAAATCCTAGAAGTATTTAAATGCATCCTCCTGGTGATGGTGAAGACTTTTAATGAAGAAACTTGAGATTCAAAAGAAAAATATCAAGTTTAGGGGAGGAATTTTTGGGGATTAAAAGCTTTTAAGTTGTTGGAGTAACTGATGCTAAAGGTTATAGTTACTTACTAGGCTAGAATAAGTACTACTGCTAAATGGAAGTTAAGACTGCTCAAAGACTTAAAAGAAATACTACTAAGTATTAATACGGCAAGTATTAAAATTTACTAACGTTAGTGGTAAACTATAGTTACTACTAGTGTATGATTATTAACTGCTTAGTAAAGTTTACAACTTGTTATCACATAAAGTTAGAACTATGGCTAAAGAGTAACTTAGTACTGTAATGAAGAATAAAGAAAATATTCTAAGTAGTTACAACTGCTTGTACACAGTTAGTGCTGCTGGAATAAAAGTTAATGCTGCTACTTACAACTGCTGAAGGATTACAACTGCTAGAAGAGTTTCTACTGTCAGAAGGAGAAAGACAAGAGAAAGTATTAAGATGAAGATTATTTATAAAGATTACTTATGGGATAAGTATGAATATTTTTGTAAAAGATACGTATAAGTTATTTGTTTAGAAGATCATGATAACTTAGGAAAATATTGTAAGCCTGTTAGGACTCCTTGGTATATAAAAGGAGGTCCTAGGGTATAGAGTAAAATGTACCAAACACGTACACATTTATACGTTTTGATATATAGCTTCAAGGTTGTAAACCCTAGTACTACACATAGTACTCGTATTATTGATAATAATATTGGGAGCTTATCAGTAATATCATTGTCAAAACAGATTAACATTTTTAATTAATATTCTTCTAAGTATTAAGAGTAGGTTTCGCAAATCTTTAGGTATTCACAAAAAGTTCAGTCATAGTTGTTTTGGGTTTATCCAAAGTAACTTAACATTTACAAGCTAAGGAATCGATCTTAAGTTGGGATCATCAAGTGGCATCAAAGCTTGTGTTCTAAAACTTTGATCTAGAAGAAACTTACAAGAAGAACTCTTTACTCACAAAGAAGAGATGGATCTAGAAACTGCACAAACCACTACTACTACAAAGTTGCCCATTCTCAAACAGAGTGAATATGATATGTGGAGGATAAGGATTGAGCAATACTTTTAAGTACGAGACTATGCTCTATTGGATGTCATAGAGAATGGAAACTCCATTCTAACCAGACAGCGCCAAACACAACAAATGCTGATGGTACCTCAACTTCACTAATACCAGGTCTTGTAACTATTGAAGAAAAGGCTCAAAAGAAGAATGATGTGAAGGTAAGAAGTATGTTACTGATGGCACTTCCCAATGAAAATCTAATGACATTTAATTAGTACAAGGATGCTAAGACTTTGTTTGCTGCTATACAAACAAGATTTGGTGGTAATGATGCCACAAAGAAGACACGGAAGACTCTTCTAAAGCAAATGTATGAGAACTTTAGTGCTCCAAGCACAGAGTCTCTTGACTCTATTTTTAACAGGCTTCAGAAGATTGTAAGTCAGCTGGCTATCTTGGGTGAAAATATTTCACAAGAAGATCTCAATTTGAAATTTTTGAGAAGTCGTGCCTTCTGAGTGGAATACTCATGTTGTGGTCTGGAGTAATAAACCTGATCTAGACACAATGAGCTTTGATGATCTCTACAACAATTTCAAGATTGTTAAACAAGAGGTTAAAGGAACTGCAAGCTCAAGCTCAAGCTCAAGTTCTCAAAATATGGCTTTTGTGTCATCCCCTAGCAGTACTAATGAAGTTAATACTACTTATGGAGTTAGTACTGCTAACACTCAAGTCAGCCCTGCTAGCACTCAAGTTAGCACTGCTATAGTACCGTTAACTTAATTTCAAGATTGTTGAACAAGAGGTTAAAGGAACTGCAAGCTCAAGTTCTCAGAACTTGGCTTTTGTGTCATCTACTAACAGTACTAATGAAGTTAATACTTCTTATGGAGTTAGTACTGCTAATACTCAAGTTACCACTACTAGTACTCAAGTTAGTACTGCTAACCTAAGTGATGACACGGTTTATGCATTTTTGGCCAGTCAACCAAACAGATGTCAACTTTTTCAACTGTCACAAGTTGGGACACTTTGCAAGGGAATGCAGAGGACCTAGGAATCAAGACAACAGGAGCAGGAATCAAGACAGTTCTAGAAGATATAAATGTGGAAGAAATTTATTCCAAAGCCATTTTGGCTATTGATGGAGTTGGTTTTGACTGGAGCTTTATGGAAGATGATGAAGTCCCTACAAACATGGCTCTTATGGCTTTTTCCTGAGGTACATAATGACCAAACTTGTTCAAAAACTTGTCTAAAAAACTTTGAAACTCTTAAAACTCAATTTGATGATTTAAGAATAGAATTTAATAAATCCGAGTTCAATTTAGCTACTTATAAAAGAGGGTTAGCATCTATAGAAGAGCAACTTGTCTTTTACAAAAAGAATGAGGTTATTTTTTGTAAGCAACTTGTTGTTCTTAAAAAAGATATCTCATATAAAGACTCAGAAATTAGTATGCTTAAACGTGAGTTAGAAAATCTTAAACAAGAAAAAGAAAGCAATCAACTTAAAATTGAAACTTTTGAAAATGCTTCTAAGAGTCTAGACAAATTAATAGAGAGTCAGATAACTGATAAAAGTAGAAAGGGTGTGGGGTTTGTAAGATATAATGTTGTTCCACCTCCACCTACAGGGTTATTTTCACCCCCAAAGTTTGATTTGTCTAACTCTGGTCTAGAGTAGTTCCAACAGCCTGAGTTTGAAGGCTATGGACCTAAGACTAGTAAGAGTGTTAGTGAAGATATATCTAATGAGGTTAGGGAATCTCTTGATGCCCCATTGGTTGAGGAGTTGGTGTCAGATGATAAGTTAGAGAAGAAACTGTTTTTCCTACTGTTGCTAAGATGGAATTTGATAGACCTAAACAACAAGAAAAACCCGTTAAGAAACCAGTTAAGTATGCTGAAATGTACAGGTCACAAAGTCCTAGGGGAAATCAAAGAAATTGGAATAATCAAAAGTCCCAACAGCTAGGAAGTGACTTTCTAATGTACAATAAAGCTTGTTTTGTCTGTGGAAGTTTTGACTATGTGTAGGCTAACTGCAAATACCATCAAAAAGAAAGGGTGGTATCTGGGAATAATTATACATGGGTGAATTACAATTATTTTGCTAAAAAGGCTCACCTTTGTGCTCACAAGAACATGGTTCCAAGAGCAGTTTTAATGAAAACTTGCCTAAGATCACTTAATACTGCTAGGCTTGTTAATACTGTTCATCCCAAAACTATAGTTTATAGTGCTAGACAAATTTCACATTTTTCTAAATCAGCACAATCAACTGTAAAGAGGCCTTATCAAATAAGAACATCATTAACTAACAAAAGTTCTAGCCAAAAAGTTAATATTGCTAAGGGAAATTTTTATACTGCTAGGCCAAATTCAGCAGTAGTTAATGTTGTGAGGGCAAATCAGGTTAATGCTGTTAAGGCCTCAACATGTTGGGTTTGGAGACCTACCAAACTTAATAGTGCATCAATTACTTTGAAGAGACATAATTATGTTGATGAACAAGGCAGATCCAAGTTAGTAATGGCTTGGATCCCCAAAGGAAACTAATTTCCTTATTTTTATGTGCAGGGTCATCCACAAAAAGAAGATCAAGGCTATGTTGACAGTGGATGCTCAAGGCACATGACAAGGATCATGTCCTATCTCTAGACTTTAAGGAATTTGATGGAGGATGTGTTACCTTTGGGGGAGGTGCTAAAGGAGGGAAAATTACTGGTAAAGGAACTTTTAAAATTGGTAAGCTTGATTTTGAGAATGTGTACTTTGTCAAGGAGTTACAATTTAACCTTTTTAGTGTTTCACAAATGTGTGATAAAAAGAACAGTGTTCTTTTTACTAACACTGGATGTTTTGTTTTGTCTCCTGATTTTAAGTTAGCTGATGAAAGTCAGGTTTTACTTAAAGTTCCTAGAAAGAACAATATGTACATTGTTGATATTAAGAATATTGTTCCTAAAGAGTGTTTAACATGTCTTGTTGCAAAGGCCACACTTGATGAATCAATGCTATGGCATAGGAGGCTAGGTCATGTAAATTTTAAAACCATTAGTAAACTTGTTAAGGAAAATCTTGTAAGAGGTTTACCTATAAAACGTTTTGAAAATGACCAAACTTGTGTTGCTTGTCTTAAGGGAAAGCAACACAAAGCCTCTTGTAAGTCCAAGATTCAGAACTCTATTACTCAGCCTTTATTCATGTTGCATATGGACTTGTTTGGTCTAACTTTTATGAGTAGCGTAATAAATAAGAAATATTGTCTAGTTGTCACTGATGATTATAGCAGATTTACTTGGGTTTTCTTTTTAGCATCTAAGGATGAGACTAGTGGCATTCTTAAGAGCTTTATATCTGAGATAGAAAATCTAGTTGATAAGAAAGTAAAGATTATTAGATGTGACAATGGAACAAAGTTCAAAAATAGAGTTATGAGTAAATTTTGTAAACAGAAAGGCATTAAGAGGGAATTTAGTGTAGCTAGAACTCCTCAGCAAAATAGTGTTGCTGAGAGGAGAAACAGAACACAAATTGAGGCTACTAGAACCATGTTAGCTGACTCTAAGTTACCTACTACATTTTGGGCTAAAGTAGTTAATACTGCTTGCTATGTGCAGAATAGGGTATTAGTAGTTAAGCCTCATAACAAGACCCCTTATGAATTGTTTTGAGGTAGAACACCTGCTCTAAGCTTCATGAGACCATTAGGGTGTCATGTTACCATTCTTTATACCTTAGATTATTTAGGCAAGTTTGATGGAAAGTCAGATGAAGGATTCTTTGTTGGATACTCATTAAATAGTAAGGCTTTTAGGGTATACAACATTAGAACCAAGAAAGTAGAAGAAAGTTTACATATTAGTTTCTTGGAGGATAAGCCTATTATTGTAGGCGATGGACCAAAGTGGTTGTTTGATATTGATGTTCTAAAAAAATCAATGAATTATGTACTAGTTGTTGGTACAAACTCTAATGATCTTGTAGGTACAGAAGAAAGTATTGGTGCAGGTCATTCTAGCAAGGAGACAGGATCTAGCCAAGACTACATATTGACGCCACTGTGGAAAGATGGTTTACTATTTGATTATTCTTTAAAGAATGCTAGTAATGATGAACCACAACCTTCTAGTGATGCTGGAAAGAAGGATGATGAAAGTGTATGTAAAGAAAGTGGAATTGCTGATCAAGAGAAATCTGAAAATAGTACTCAAGATGTTAATACTGCTAGGCCAAGTATTAACACTAAACTAGACATGTTTTCTTTGAGAGATAATGCTACAGCCACACATGCTGATTTCTTTAGTGATGAAACAGAAGTGGACATGAGAAACATTACTACCATATATCCAATTCCTTCTACTCCAAATACAAGAATCCATAAAGATCATTTACTTGATCATGTGATTGGTGATGTATAGTCTGGTGTACTAACAAGGAGAATGATAAAGACTACAAATGAACAAGGGTTTATTAGTGTTGTTTATGAAGGGAAAACTCATGAAGACTATCATACTTGTCTGTTTGCTTGTTTCCTATCACAGGAAGAGCCTAAAAAGGTAATCCAAGCATTAAAAGATCCAAGCTAGATAGAAGCTATGCATGAAGATCTTCTGCAGTTTAAGTTATAATAGGTTTGGACCTTGGTGGATTTACTAATTCGCAAAAGAGCCACTGATACTAAATAGGTATACAGGAATAAGAAAGATGAAAGAGGTATTATAATTAGAAACAAGGCAAGGCTAGTTGCACAGGGTTACACTCAAGAAGAGGGAATAGATTATGATGAGGTTTTTGCTCTAGTTGCTAGGATTGAAGCAATTCGGCTGTTCTTAGCATATGCCTCATTCAAAGACTTTGTAGTATACCAGATGGACGTGAAGAGTGTATTTCTGTATGGCAAGATTGAAGCGGAAGTTTATGTCTGTCAACCTCTAGGGTTTGAAGATCCAGAGTTCCCTGGCATATTTTATAAGGTAGAAAAGGCATTATATGGTCTACATCAAGCTCCTAAAGCTTGGTATAAGACTTTATCTACCTATTTATTAGACAATGGATTTCAGAGAGGTCAGATAGATAAGACTTTGTTCATTAAAAGAGTCAAAAGTGATATTCTTCTAGTTCATGTATATGGTGATGATATCATTTTTGGATCTACTAAAAAGGAGTTATGCACTGAGTTTGAGAAATTAATGCACAAGAAGTTCCAGATGAGTTCTATGGGTGAGCTTACTTTTTTCATCAGTCAAGACAAGTATATGGATGGAATTTTAAAGAAGTTTGGTTTTTCAACTAGGAAGACAGCAAGTACACCTATGGAGACTTTAAAGCCTTTGTTGAAGGTTGAAAATGCTAAAGATGTTGATGTTCACTTATATAGATCAATGATTGGCTTATTGATGTATTTAACATCTTTAAGGCCTGATATAATGTTTGTTGTATGTGCTTGTGCAAGATTCCAAGTCACACCTAAAGTTTCACATCTTCATGCTGTGAAAAGAATCTTTAGATACTTGAAAGTTCAACCTAAGTTGGGCCTTTAGTATCTTAAGGATTCACCATTTGATTTGGAAGTTTATTCTGATAGTGACTATGCTGGTGCAAGTTTAGACAGGAAATCTACAACAGGAGGTTGTCAATTTCTTAGAAGTAGATTGATTTCATGGCAATGCAAGAAGCAAACTATAGTTGCCAACTCTACTACTGAAGCAGAATATGTGGCTGCTGCTAGTTGTTGTGGACAAGTACTCTGGATTCAAAATCAAATGCTGGATTATGGATACAATTTCATGAATACCAAGATTTTCATTGATAATGAAAGCACCATCTGCATAGTTAAGAATCCAGTGTTTCACTCAAAGACTAAGCACATTGAGATTAGACATCACTTTATCAGAGATTCCAATGAGAAGAAGCTTATTCAGATGATAAAGATTCACACAGATCAGAATGTTGCAGATTTGCTCACAAAAGCATTTGATGTTGGCAGATTTCAATATCTGATTGCAAGTATTGGAATGCTTAACCTCTGATGTACTGTTTGAGGGGAGGTTAATTGCGTTTATATGCAGCGGATTATGCACAAATGATGCTTGAAATGGAATGGAACAGCAGCCAATGATGAAATACAAGTTAGTGATGTTGGACTAACTTTCTACTGGTAAGTATAATTAGTGCTGCTAGTTATACTTAATACTACTATGTTAATGTTGTTAGTTATACTTACTACTGTTTGCTTTGTGAGAAAAAGAAATTAGAGAAATAGTGAGCTGAAAAATAGAAAGAGAGATGTGTGAAAATAAAAACAGGCAGAGTGACTTTGTGAGAAAAAGAAATGAGAGAAATAGTAAGCTGAAAAATAGAAAGAGAGATGTGTGAAAATAAAAATAGACAGAGTGACTATGTGAGAAAAAGAAATGAGAGAAATTGATAAGAATGAAAAACAAAAAGAGAGATGTGTGAAAATAAAAACAGACAGAGTGACTATGTGAGAAAAAGAAATGAGTGAAATTGATAAGAATGAAAAATAAAAAGAGAGATGTGTGAAAATAAAAACAGACAGAGTGACTTTGTGAGAAAAAGAAATGAGAGAAATAGTGAGCTGAAAAATAAAAAGAGAGATGTGTGAAAATAAAAACAGACAGAGTGACTATGTGAGAAAAAGAATTGAGAGATATAGTGAGAATAAAAACAGAAAGAGAGCTTGTGAGAATCAAAATTGATGATGGAAATGCTTTTTGGAACAAAATTGGAGTTAATGCTGGTGACTCATAGTTAATGTTGTTAGGCATACACTTACTACTGCCAGTATTAGTTAATGTTGTTAGGCATAAACTTACTACTGCCGGTTAAGTTAATGTTGTTAGGCATACACTTACTACTTCCAGTGTTATTTAATGCTACCAGGCATACACTTACTACTGCTAGTCTTAGTTAATGCTGCCAGTTTAAGTTAATGCAGTTGAGGGTGATTTCATAAATACTTCTATTAAGGGTTTCAATCACTTATTCGATCAATTTTACACTCTGATATACTCTCTAATCATAAACCCTAACTCAATTTTATCATTCATCATCAAAACCCAATACAATGTCAAACCTAAAGTTTGCTAAAACTCACAATTTGGTTGCGTTTTTGGAGAAACCCAAAGAAAGTGATGGGTTTGAAGGAATTATTGACTTTTTGAATGCAAGTTCTATCAGATATGCGCTAACGGTGAATCCTACCATCTACACTTTATGCATTAAGCAGTTCTGAGCAACTGCTAAGGCAAAGACTGTCAATGGGGAAGTGCAGATACAAGCCCTAGTAGATGGGAAGAAGGTGATCGTCACTGAGACGAGTGTGAGAAGAGCTCTTCAATTAAAAGATGCTGAAGGTACTGAATGTCTACCCAATGCTACCATTTTTGCAGAACTGGAAAGAATGGGGTATGAAAATCTTACACAAAAGCTTACATTCTATAAAGCTTTCTTTTCACCTCAATGGAAATTTCTTATCCATATAATTCTGCAATGCCTTAGTGCTAAGACTACTGCTTGGAACGAATTTAGTAGCACTATGGCTTCTGCTATCATCTGTCTTGCCACAAACCAAAAATTTAACTTTTCCAAGTACATTTTTGATAATATGGTGAAGAACTTGGAGGGTGGAGTTAAATTTCTAATGTATCCAAGGTTTGTGCAAGTGTTCCTGGATAAACAAGTTGAAGGAATGACCAAACATAAAGAAATTTATGTTACACCTTCTCACACTAAGAAGGTCTTTGCTAATATGAAGAGAGAAGGAAAAGGTTTTTCTGGGAGGGTTACCCCTTTATTTGAAACTATGATGGTTCAAGCTCCTAAAGAATTAGGTGAGGGTTCAGAAATACCAACTGATCCTCAACACACATCCACTATTATTCAACCATCTACATCACAGCCCCAGAAGAAACAACTAAGGAGGAAACAGAGGAAAGACACTGAGGTTCCTCAACCCAGTGGTTCTATAGAGCCTATCACTGATGAGGCTTCCAATGAGGAGCATGTACCTGTACATTCCAATGATCCACTACTCAGTGGTAAGGATAGATTGAAACTGAATGAATTGATGGAACTTTGTACCAACTTGTCACAAAGAGTTCTTGATTTGGAGAACACAAAGACCTCTCAAGCTGTAGAGATTGCTAAATTAAAGGAGAAGGTCAAGAAGCTAGAAAGAAGGAGTAAGTCAAGAACTCCAGGGCTTAAAAGGTTAAAGAAGGTTGGTAGAACTGCAAGAATAGAATCCTCTGAAGATGAAGGTTTGGGTGCTCAGGAGGATGCATCCAAACAGGGGAGGAAAATTGTTGATCTTAGTACTGCTGAAGTTACTACTGCCATTGCTACAACAACAACTGTTGATGAGTTGACTCTGGCTCAGACCCTAATAGAGATCAAAGCAGCTAAACCTAAGGTTGTTACAACAGCTGGTACAACAACTACAATTGCTATTACAACATCCAAGGCGAGAGGAGTTGTAGTTCAAGAGCCAAGTGAATTTAGAACAACAACATCATCTTCTCAAACATCATAACTTCCAAAAGCTAAAGAGAAAGGTAAGGCAAAGATAATAGAACCTGAGAAGCCTTTGAAAAAGAAAGATCAAATTTTGGTGGATGAAGAAATTGCTCAAAGACTACAAGAAGAATTGCAAGCTGAATTAGAAGAAGAGGAAAGCCTGGCTAGACAAAAAAAGAAGAGGATAATTTAATTTCATGGGATAATACTCAAGCTATGATGGAGGCATATTATGAGTTAGCTCATAGACTATAAGCCAAAGAATGGGGTGAGTTGACCATTAAAGAAAGATTAAAACTGTTTGTAGAGCTCATGGAAAAAAAGAAGAAGCACTTTGCAAAGCTTAGAGCTGAAGAGATCAGAAGAAAACCACCAACCAAAGCCCAAAAGAGGAATCAAATGTGTACTTATTTGAAAAATATGGCTAATTACAAGCATAGTCAGTTGAAGAACAAAAGTTTTGAAGAAATTCAGAAGTTATTTGATAATACTATGAAGTGGGTAGATTCATTTGTTCCTATGGATTCAGAGGTTATGGAAGGAAGTAAAAGTTAGGCAGAAGGAAGTAAGAAGAGAACAAGATAAGAACTTGATGAAGAAAGTGTCAAGAGACAAAAGCTAGAGGATGATGCTGAGAAGGCAAAACTTAAAGCTTGTTTGGAGATAGTTCCAGGTGATGTTGTCACTACTAAATCTTTAGCTACAAAATATCCAATAGTTGACTAGAAGACATACATTCTAGCAGAAGACAAGATGTAGTATCAAATCATTAGAGCTAATGGAAGTGCTAAATTTTACAAGATATTTAGTGCAATGCTTGATGATTTTGACAGACAAGATGTGTTAGATCTATACAGGCTGGTAAAGAAAAGATTTGAGACAACAAGCCCAGAAGGATATGACAGATTGCTTTGGGGAGATCTAATTACTTTATTTAAACCAAGGAGGAAGATGAAATATGGAAAGCTCAACAGGACTACACATTGATAAGCTGGAGGTTATATGATTCATGTGGAGTTCATTTATTGTTGATGGATAATGGAATTACTATTCGCATGATGGTTGAAAAGAAATATCCTCTTACATAAGAAATGCTTTCAAGAATGTTGAGTGGGAAGCTAGAAGTTGATCATGAGTGTAAAATGGCTTATGAGCTTCTCAGATTTACCAAGTCATAGTACAAGAAGTGAAGAGATGTTTGAATACATCCTCCTAATAAAGATAAAGAATTTAATCAAGAAACTTGAAGATTCAGAAGGTGAACATCAAGTTTAGGGGAGGATTGTTAGGATTAAAAGACATCTGAGTGCTGTTGAAGTTACTGCTGCTAAATATGGAAGTTACTATTGCTGGTTATATTTCTACTGCTGGTGAAGTTCAGAGAAAATATTCTAAGTCATTACCACTGCTAGTTGTAAAGTTACTACTGCTAGAAAAGTTTCTGCTATTAGAGTTTAGTTAGTATTGTTAGTTTGTTTTAGTACTGCTAAAGTGATATGTATGAGATATTTTAGGAAAAGATATGTACGTATAGAAAACGGGTTGTAAGCCCATTAGGGTTCCTTGGTGTATAAAAGGAGACCTTAGGGCATGTAGTTTAAATATATCTCATCTTCATATCATCTAGAAATCATTTTGTTATAGCTTCAAGGTTTGTATAACCCTAACACTATCAAGAGTGTTTGTATTAATATATTGAGGCTTAAAGTTTGGTATTACACAATCTTGTTTGTTATTGTTTTATTACTTATTCTTCTTAGTATCATAGACTAGATTCCACATAGTCTTTGATATATTCAATCAAAGTTTCTACCATAGTTGTCTTGGATTTATTCAATACAACTAAGCCTTTTATAGCCTAAGCAAGATCTATTCAAGTGGGATCAACATTTTTAATGTATGGGTTGAAAATATGTTTTATACTATCTGAATTAATTTTTTGGTGGAGTGCAGGAAGGATATTTGGGAGTAAAAACTGAAAAGCAATGGCCGTGGCCTGATACGAAGAATGTTTATTAGCATGATTAAGATTATTCAATGGTCACCTATAAACATAGGTCTAAACTTTTGTCAGATACGATTTGTACTCTTATCGAGTAATCGACGATCTCCATTTAGGCAAATCAAGATTAATCAGCTCAGGTATATATGTTGCGTTGTTTGAAAAGTTAGCAGCAGACTTAATATCTCGATGTATCACTAAGGGCACACATAAAGGCAAAGTTTCAACAGCTTTGGCAGTTTGTAAAGCTAATCTTATCCTACGCCCCCACGTGGGTGGCTGTTGATTAATATGTAAATTATCATAAAGTGTACCATTACTCATAAACTCAACAACTAATAACCTGTTTTGATGAGGTGTGTAGTTACTAAATCCAACTAAATTCACAAGCCTTGGGCTGTGGATTTTTGACAAGATTGCAATCTCATTTTCAACCTCGGATTCTGGTATTGTAGATTTAGTGTTATGGTGGTTTGTGTGATGGAAGGGTTTTTAACGGCCACTAAATGGCCGTTGCGAAGATGGGCTTTGTAAACAAGCCCATGACTTCCCCGACCAAGTAGTTTTTGGTCAGAATCATTCTTCATTATTCAATCAATCAAAGTTAAAGATCAATAATTCTTTAGTTCTTCTCTTCTATTTTTTGACGGAGCCAACACATGCTTGAAGTGGTGCCTTATCCCGATACAACCCCAAACTAGGTCGTATCAACTGGTGCTTTCATTGAGAGCTCTTAATGAGAGGGCTTCTGATCCAATACTACAACCACTCATATCTTACACAAAC
>BQNB010111417.1:10912-22353 GCA_026074375.1 Tanacetum coccineum | reverse complement strand
TGTGTTTAAGCTTGATATATAGCTTCATTTATAATTGTATTTTACTACATATGTGTATGAACCACGTTCTATTTTTATATTACACGATTTGATACCAGATTGTCAACCTAGACCTGGATATATATTCAATTAGAGAGTGGCGTAATATATTAGGTTTGGGTCAACTAATCTAGTCATCTAACAAGAGCATGAACACATTTTTTCGTGTGCATTCGGTTAATTTACGGATCTATTAACAAGGCTTAATTGCTTGAAAATGTATTATACTTGTCACTTTTTGTTATTGTGTGTACTAAAATTCTTTATTTTGCTTATTGTGTACTGAACTTTTAAATTTCGATCATTGTGTGTATTTTGTGACTACTCTGCCATGTAAAATGATTATTTTACCTGTCGAAATTTGAAAAAAAAAAGTAAAATGGTCACAAATTACACATTATGATCAAAATTTAAAAGTTCAATACACACAATTAGAAAAAAAGTTCAGTACAAACAATAACAAAAAGTAACAAGTATGAGCATAATTCCATATTTACCCAACTTGGATATCAAAATTCTATATTTACCAAAAAAACACAAGTTTTTAGTGCACAAGTATAATGCATTTAAAGCTAGTGGTTGTAAAAGCCTAGTGTGTCGGTAAAGCGCCAGGATTTTTACTTTTGTGTGGTGGGATGGAACGGCTGTGATAGGAGGTGGGGGTGTATAAAGATAAAAGTTTTATAGTTGAATAACAATCATTCAAAAATTAATTTGAGGTTTGTTACATTTAATGATATGTTTATTTATTTATAAATTTATTATTTATTCCTATACAAGTAAGGGGTCCGAATGTAAAAAACGTGGCCTTGTAAACTAAAAAACTAATAAATGGAAGTGAGTTTGATTATGGGGTGGGGCTCGCACCGCGGCACTCTAGACACCTTAGCAATCTTCCGGCCCAGGTGATGGGATAATATAAAATTATGGTTTTTTTGAGTTAGAAGAAATATTGATTGGCCACCCGAAAAAATTAACAAAAATAATTTAACAATTATACTGTAACAATAAGGGGTGCCGAATGTAAAAAACGGCTTGTAATCTAAATAACCAATGTATGAAGTGAGTTGATTAGGGGTGGATCAGCACCCACTAGTCATCTTAATAGCTCCGCCCTGGTGTTGGGGAAATATAGAATTATGGTGTTTAAGTTGAAGAAATATGGAATTGCCCCTAAATAAAAAATAATTTAAATTATGTAATTCGTGTTATTCGGTTCAGTTCTGTTTTTCGGTTTTAGCCAGAATTTTTTTTAACCGAACAACCTGATAACCGAACCGATGAACACCCCTAACCTTAATAAGCTAGTTGCGTCCCTGGCTGTTAAACCAAGGAAACTGGGGCGCGTCAATCATGTTACCGCCGGGGTGCTCTTAGAACTATTTTCGGGACTTAGGCATGGGTGCGGTGCGGTCACATATGAAGTGAGTTGATTAGGGGTGACTTATGCATGAAGTGAGTTAATTAGGGGTGGCTCAACACCCACTAGTCACCATACTAGCTCCGTCCTAGTGTTGGGGAAATATGAAATTATGATGTTTAAGTCGGGAAAATATAAAATTGCCCCTAAATAAAAAATAATTTAAATTATGTAATTCGTGTTATTCGGTTCGATTTGATTTCAATTTGAATTCGATTCGATTCAGTTTAGTCAGAAATTTTTTTAACCGAACCGATGAACACCCCTACCCTTAATAATAGTTGCGTCCCTGAACGTTAAACCAAGGTAACTAGGCCGGGTCAGCCATGTTACCGCCCGGGTACTCTTAGAACTATTCCCGCGACTTAGGCATGTGTGCGGTGCCGTCGGTGCGGTCATTCCCATGCAACATACACATATATCACAGTCTATACGAATGTTTACATCAAACTAGATTGTCATACTAGGAGAAATTAGATTATTGCAACTACTACTATATATCATGTTAAATGATTTGCTGTTAAAAACCCCAAAGCAAGTTATATATAAACTAATACCTTAGTAACACCCTAAAATCTATAAAATACCAGTGTTGCAAATATCGTTCGGCGGTACCGTGACGGTCGACCCCTATAAGCGATAAATCGTTCTTGGCGGCTATATATCGGTTTCTCGGCGGAGACCCTAAATTATAAAGGAATTTTAAAAGAAATTACATATTTTTATTAAATTTAATAGTTTTTCAAACTTTTTTTGTTATATATGTTATGTTACATATTATGTCTGCTATGGTTGTTTTTAATTAAAGCTCAACAAGTTATTAAAGGCCCATCAATTTATTGGCCCAAAAAAACCACTTTAAAATCATTTAACTTATTAGGGTTAAGTTAAAAGTGAAAATGCAGCTTCTATTTTCTCATTTCACCTTCTCCTTCCTCTTTTACATCTTCTCCACCGGAAAACACCACAATAAGCAGAAAATCTAACCACAAAAAATCGGCCGATTTGTTGACATCATCTTTAGACCAATGTGGGATTGTTTTTGTAAACCCTACATGACATGTAGAGGACGAAAAAATACACACGATTCACCTAATGTGATGAAACGCATATGGTATATGCATATACATCTAATTTTGGGCTAAAAAATACATTAAGATGCATCTAAATGAGTATAAATGCATCTAATTCAATTCATTGCATCTTGAATGTGCGATTATACTTACTTCTCATCGATTTGATCTAACACTTGGTGTGACTTGAATTTCAAATAAAAAACAGTGATTAGAAACGCAAATTAAAGTCTATAGTATATTTATGTTCATCTATTATTTTAAGGAACTCGACATGTTGAGTACATTTAAAAAAATCACGATTTTTTTGGAATGAGATTTTTCGAGAGCACGGTTTTGTTTGTAATTATGAGTGAGATCGAAATGGTTTTAGTGTGGGTTCTATACCTAACCTTACATGCAGGGGCGGAACCATTTAGAAGGTATGGGGGGGCGGTGCCCTCCATAGCTCGCCAAAAATTATCAGTTTTTAGTGTAAAAAATTAATTTTATTGACCTTGCACCCCGTCACAAAATCAAATTGCCCCCCACTCATAGACTAAAGTCTAACATTTAACACTTTAAAACCTTAAAATCCTTCATTTTCTAAGTGACAATACTCGATTTTTCATTTCGATCCCCACTTTTATCCTATTTTTTCGCCGTATTTTGTTGCTATCGTGAATTTTTTTTTTTTTTGCCTCCCCACTACAATTTCCTGGTTCCGCCACTGCTTACATGCGTTACAGCCTCACACTGTTTAACATATCTAGGCGGGGTTTTGATTCGTATTAGGTGTGCTCGAGATAAACAATTCTGCTTCGAATCTAATCATATTTCTAAGTAAAAGTGGTTATTCGTAACTTAATTTACTTGAATTAAGCAACCGAACTTTTGGCATTTGAAAAGTCAGATTTTTTTTGACAAAACTACTAGGAGGGCCAAGATATAGTTTCTGAAATTTAGGAGGGTCAAATCGTGATTATTTAATAAAGTTTAAGGTTTTTTTTTATATAAAGTGTGCTTAAACAAGCAAAAGAACCCGCGCGTTGCGGCGGGACTAATTTTTTCCCGAATAATTTCTTTTGCATTTCAGGAGTTTTTTTTTGGCGATGCGTTATGGCGGGGTTAATTTTTAATATTTTTTTTTTTTGTATGATTCGGGGAACGATGTATTAAATATCTCTATTTTTCTTTTTTGTATTAATCGGAAGGGAACAAAAAAATTTGCGTTGGACGGGCTAAATTTTTTCCTGATATTCTTCGTTATTTTTGGAGAACTTTTGGTAATTTTTTTACCGGGAATTTTTGTGTAATATAATCGTAAATAGTTAAAAGGTGAGGGTACCGTTTTGTTTTGATCTTTTTTTATGTTTTTTTTACTATTGGGCCAGATTTTAGCTATTTTTTTGCGGTTTTTTTTTTTTGCTGAATTTTTTCCCGGATAATTTCCATTTTTTTGTACCTTCCAGGAAAAAAAATTTTTTGCGTTTGGGAACGTTAATTTTGTCTCTCGAATATTTTCTTTTTTGAGGACGGTTCGATATCTTTTTATTTGGGCCTCCGATGAATGTAAAAAAGTTGTGAACTAAAAAACATTAATAGCTGGTTGACTCTTTTTTTGTTAATAAATTATTTCTGTATACCGGGACTTATTTGATGTAAATAAAATCTGAGGTCAATAGTATAAAGAATCTGATGGTTCCCGTGTTTTGAATGTTTTATTTTTTTTTGGCTAACTTTTTTTCCCCGGATATTTCCTTTTTTTTTTTTACGATTCGGGAAATTTTTTGATGCGTTGGGAGGGGTAATTTTTTCCCGAATATTTTCTTTTTTTGGAGACAGTTCATATCTTTTTTTATTTGTGTTTCTCGAATTAATCTAAAAAAAGTAGTGAACAATTAAAAAAACTTGACTGTGTTTTTATTTGTTAATTTTTTTTCGGGATTTTTTTTGTGTAAGAAAATCGTAAATAGTTAAGAAGTTGAGGCGGACCGTTTTGTATTTTTTTTTTTAACTATTGGGCCAATTTCATGCTAATTTTGGGTTTCTAATTTTTTTTTTTACATTTTTTTTTTTTTTTACTTTTGGCCAAATTTTGGGCCACATTTTATGCGAATTTTAGGCTAGTGCCTCAAGTTTAAAGTGTTGTTTTTTTTTTGCTATATGGGTTTTTTTTAATATAATGGGTTGTACGTTTGTGACCATATCGATTATTTTAAAGTTATTAGGTATCGATGATGTTTCCGCGGGTATTTTTTTTATCTGAATAAATCAGAACTTTTGTAATATTATTTTTTTCCATTCCTACTTTGTGCATACAAATATATATTAAAAAAAAAAAAAAAAACACAAAAAAAACCACCACCACCAAACCGGGCTGGCCCAAAAATTGGAGCCTGTTACTGTAGCAACTGACCCACTGTCAAAACGACAGTAGATCAGTCAACAAATGTGTATATTGATAATATAAGGATTAATAATGTAAAGATGACAAATTCTAAGGGGGCCACAACTAGGGGTGTTATCGGGTCGGGTTATCGGGTCATATCGGGTTTCGATTTTTAAAAGCTCACCCGAAACTCGACCCGATAAGTAATCGGGTTATCGGGTGTGTGTCAGGGTTCCTTATCGTTGGTATTGGGGTGTTTCGTTCTATATGTCTTCGGTATTATTCGGGTTGACCCGACAACATTTTTTTTTTTTTCAAATAATAAAAGACATGATTAAGAAAAAAATATATAAAAAGGATAAAGACTTGGGAAACAATCTAAACTTTATAGCATGAGGTCTCAAAAACGAGCATTTTAAATTTTAAGTATTAACTTTTATTTATATTAAATGCTTAAATTCAAACTTTAGATAATAGTAATGTCCATGACACTAAAGTCTTTAAAAGCTTAGGCCTAAGAAATGTAACATGAATTAGACATTTGAAAACACAGATATCACAACATCTGGGCTAGGAGAGTTGGGTAGAAATATAGAATAAATGTATAGGTCGGAGTCTTCCTCCGTGGTTGTCGACCCGTTAGCATTTTTTATTTAACCCGAACCCGACCCGATAAAAATCGGGTTATGGGTTCGGGATCAATAATTAACTCGACAAGTAATTTTTACACCGATTAGACACCCGGATCCCGATAAGCCTTATCGGGTTCGGGTCGGGTCAACCCGATCCGATTGACACCCCTAGCCACAACCCCCTCTAGTATCTACAAACCTCCGCCCTTGCCTAAAAGTAGAAGTTAACGTTTAGAAATTGGTGTTTAAAAAGTCATGGTTTTCTACTTAGCATCCTGTTTTTCGAGCCTGATGTCACGGTTTAACCGGCTGTTTAACAGGGTTTTTCGCTCAAAACCGGCTTTCGGTCACTCAACCAGTTTCACGGTTCAACCGGCCGGGTCACACGGGTTTTAAAACACTAACAGAAATTACGAGCCTACATATTTTCTCTTTTGAAAAAACAATTCTCTTTGGTAGATTACGTGTTTTTCAAGGAAAAGACCAGGGGGAATGTACTTGGTTGTTTCATTCTCTCACCGCAAACGTTCAGTTGATTGGCAACCAACATTCAGTTGATTGGCAACCAAAAGAGATACACGGGGTCAGGGCTCCACGTCGATTCAAATCTTTTGAGACGGGAGCAATAGGTGATTTAAACCCACTTTGATAAAAAAAAAAAAAAAAGGGTTTCTGATTAATATGCACAATGATTGCTGAGCGAGGGGACAGCATTAAAGAAGATCAAATCTAGAGAAATGTTGGTTGAAAGATATAACAACCACCGAGTTCACAGACGGTGAATCGACTGTTTGTATAAATTGTGCTAAGTCTCTAGCATCTGTGTAATAGCGAAAATTTTCGCAGTAACCGGTTGGGTTTCGTGTTATCTTGTAATAACCCTGACAAATTTTTTTTTTCAATATAACCTTTTGAATCGCGCTACGCGAATAGCGATTTACATTTGCAAACGATATTTTAGTGGTTCGTAAAAAAAATTTTTTTTTTTTAAATTAATAAAAATGTTAATCGCGGTTTGTATATAGCGATTTACTTTATTGATAAAAAATTTGGTAAATTATAAAAAAGAAAAAATTTAATGTATGATCGCGTTCCACCCTCCCCTTAGCGATTTTTTAATTTTTTTTTTTATAAGTGGATCGCTAGCACCTTTTCATTGGTCGAGTTTACAATTAAAATTTTTTTTTTTAGTAGATCGCGCCTACCTTGGACGATTTACTTTTTCCTTTTTTTTTTTTTGGAATGAGATTTTTCGAGAGCAAGGTTTTGATTGCAAGTGTGAGTGAGATCGAAATGGTTTTAGTGGGTTCTATACCTAACTTTACATACGTTACGGCCTCACACTCACTTTCTCCATATAATATATCTGGGCGGGGTTTTGATTTGTATTAGGTGTGATCGAGATAAAAAAATTTACTTCATATTTCCGAATAAAATGGTTTATTCGTAACTTAATTTACTTCAATTAAGCAACCGAACTTTACGTATTTGAAGTCAGATATTTTATTTTTCATTTCTGAATAAAATGGTTTATCTGTTCTCTAATAGATTCGGTCGAGCCAACGGGTCACGGTTCTACTGGCTGTTCAACTGGTTTTTTCGCTCAAAACCGGTTTCCGGTCACCCAAATGGTTCACGGTTCAACCGGCTGGGTCAACAGAGTTTTAAAACACTAATAGAAATTACGAGCCTACATATTTTCTCTTTTGAAAAACCAATTTTCTCTTTGGTAGATTACGGTTTTTTCAAGGAAAAGACCCTGCATGTACATGCTAGTTTGATTCTCACACCGCAAACGTTCAATTGATTGGTTAAAGAAGACTCCAGCCTAAAAGTCAATCAAACAAGGCAACGGAAAAATGTGCTCATTGCTTTGAGGCTTGATTGGCAACTAAAAGAGATACACACGGGTCAAGGTTCCTTGTCGATTCAAATATTTTGAGACGGAAGAAAAAGGCGATTTAAACCCACTTTGAAAAAAGGGGTTTCTGATGAATATGTACAATCATCGCCAAGAGGACAGCTTAAAGAATTCAACTGAGAATTGGTAAAGAACAACGAGCGAGTTGAATCGACTGACAATTTGTTACTGTCAGCATCTGTAATATGACAAGAGCGGCGCTGAGTTAACAAACAAACGACACCTGGCAAATGACAATGTCACCTAATACCGTTGATAGTACACATTCAACTTAGACGAGAAGGGAAAAAGGGAAAAAAATACGCGCTAACAAAATTGAAATCGAACATACAGAGAATATACCGTCATTATATGAAAAAATGTGTCGTAATGAGAGGTAAAAATTCATAAAACTAACATATATATTGAGCTAGAACTATGATCATTCTTGACGTAACATGCTGATAGCTGCAGTCACATTGGATGGGCACATGTGACATGACTACGTACCCGATATGAAAACTTTTTCTCCCATTTTTTCAGCATTTGGGTGTGGATTTCCAAACAGCTAAAAGTCTTGAGCCGAGCAGCAGCACTAGCACTTCTTAAAAGTGTGCAACATCAAAGACTAGTGTCCGTATTACTCGGTCTTGCTTTCTCTAAGCTTGCCATGTATGTGATGTAAACCGTCCATATATATGCAAACGAGTTGCTCACAAGTGGCTGCATCGTCACAAAACCATCCAAAAACCATAAGTTAATACTACTAATGATCGGTCGGTATCTATAATTTAGCACTAATAAATGAACGAAATGTTTACCTGCAAATGAACAGGGATGAATCTAAATGTGATGAAATCACATAAAGGCCAGTACATAACGCCATTGATCATCGTAGGGATTAAATCTCGCTTCAATCTAGAAATAATTTCTGAACCATTTTCACCTGAGAGATATTATTATTCAAACAAAGTTAAATTTGAAACCAAAAACCCGCAGACAAATAAAAAACACTAAAAGGCAAGTAAGAAACTAGTACCTTGTAAAGCGGCATTAATAGAGAAAAAAGCGACAGTCATGAGAGGCCCAAATGTTGTCTGTCCTATGAACATTTTCTTAAATATTGACATGAGGTCCTTTTTTGGAAAGAGTCTCGACACAAAGTTGAACCAGTAATGAAGTGAGGGGCCCACAATTATCAGTCCATATCCTGCCATACGAATAGTTCTTACAGCATCATAAGAATCTGAAGATGACCGTGTAATTGTCTGAAAAGTGGAGGTGAGTCAAGGACGATAACCCCAAACGTTAGACAAAATTATCACGGATAAACAGTTTCTAGTGTTTTTGAGTATCGTTTTTATTTAGGGGTCAAATAATCAATTAACAAGAAGCTGATGCAACAAAACAGGTTCAGTTTATCCAGGGCCTTTTTAAGAACCGAGCAGCATGCGTTTTAAATGGGTCAAACGATGTCCTGACATTTGGCTAATACAAGTATAGAGACCTTATTGTTTATGTAACAAACTACACGATGCAAGGTACATTGTACGATTATACAAGATGAAATGAGTAGTCCAGACACTTAACTACAACCCTTGGCAAACAAACATCTCCAACCAGTCATTCACCATGATCCAAACACTTGTGCGCATACCCAACAGGTATCCCGAAAAATTAAACGTTCTTACTCTATAAGCCTATAACGCCTAATCGGGTTTCTAGTAGTTGCTTAGTTAGTCCAATAATAGGTAAAAAAGTAAACTCAATTCTTATTAAACCTCCTCGCTTTAACGGACTTATACTTTTTGTTCATTTTTTCCATTTCCATTACAGTTCAAAAAACACTTATAGAGCTGTGACCGTCACTGTTTTTAAATCCCTCCATATGATTCTCATTATTCCATATTAGACACCCACTTCCAAAACACAATGTCAAACTCCCGACTATCTATACTTCTATACACATATAGCAAAGACCAATATGCTGAGCCGAAAACCAAACATAACTCGTAACCTAATTCTAAGATTAAGATACATACATCTAAATCCATATCTACCCGTTTCAAATTCAATATATTTCCCAAGGGTTCATATAAGAACTTTACGATTTTATTTACCTAGGTAACCAGTTTTTTGTTCACATAAGTCGCTCAACTTTTGAAACACGACATTTAGATCAGTGAACTTATAAAAATATACGCACATATCACTGAACTTGGGGAATCCACAATGGGAGGTTTAAGAAAAGGTCTAAAACACACTAAAAGCTTTATAAATAAACGCTCTAATATGACATGGCAAACTTATAAACCTTTTTTAAAAGCTCCACTATTGTGGATGCTCTTACATAGCACGGCATTTAGGTTACTTAACTTATCAAAAATTATGTGTTCAGGTCACTCATACTCGTCACTCATATTAACGAACACTACTAAATAGTAATCTAAATGTCATTTCTTATAATTTGAGTGACCTAAGTGAAGTAAAAGGTGATTTCAGAAACACATATGAAGTGTTTAATATATTGCAATCAAAGCTGGAACAGAAAGGAATATCACGACGGAATGAAAAAATTCCGTAATGATTAATTACACCAAAATCTACCATTTTGATTCCTTAAGGGTCCCCTGCTTTTTTTTATTTCATCTTGTAATGGAATCAAAATTACATAAAAAGTTCATCATTAACTAACCACATTAAATAAACTTCCTATCATCAATGGGGTATTTTAGTCTTTTTCCTATCGATTTCATTCCATCTTATCATACAAACCAAACATGACTGATAACGGCAATGAATCATTACATTACGTCATATATTCCATTTGACATTTCATTCTGTCCTACCAAACGAACCCATTTGCTTAGAACTAAAAAAATGAGTAATGTCGTTAGACTAAAATACACCAACTTACAAAACGCAACGCAACCCATCAAATTACATTTTTAACCACTAACTTTCTTCACTCTCACTTATTCCACACCCGTATATACATAAAAAGAATTGCACACACAAATTTACACTACTTCATTCGTCCCAAAATAAGTGTCTAGTTAACTTTAACCTTAAATATTATTTTTTTGTGTTATATAATACTTGATGAAAATTATAAAATTACACTTAAAACCCAATCCATTCATATATTTTGCATCAAGTATTATATACCACACAAAAAAACAAACTTTTTAAAAAGTCAAACTGGACACTTGTTTCAAGACGGAGCTAGTACTATACATGAGAAGCGCGGCTATGCGCGGGTAATCGTCTAGTACATAGGGGGTGTTTGTTTCGGCTTATATGTGGGCTTATGAGCTTATTTGATTCCGGCTTATATAACATAAGCCCCAATTTTCGGGCTTATATAAAGACTTGTGGGCTTATATAAGTTAATCATATCATAATAAACTTATATAAGCCCACAAGTCTCAAAATAAGCCGGAAAATTGAGGCTTACGTCATATAAGGCGAAATGAAATAAGCTGATAAGCCCACATATAAGCCGAAACAAACACCCCCTTAAAAAAAAGAAGGTTATTTACCTGAGAAGAAAAATCAGCAATAGTATAAATAAGGCCAGAAGTAACACTTTTAGTGAAAACGGGTCGGGTCTTCAACATATCCATATACCACCCAACAAACCCACCATATGAAGAAGCAACCCCATTTTTAGTACCACCACCTAATGGTACAGCAAATACTTTTCTTTCAGGAAGCCTTGAGTATGCAGCAGCTTTGAAACCGGGTCGGGTCAGTGGGGCCCCGGTTGGGTTTGGGTGTCTTCTGAACATGGTACTGATGTGGGTATATGTTTTTTGACTGGTTTTTAAGAAGCTCATACTCATTTTTTGGTTTCCTAAAATTAAGGGGTTTTTTTTAGGGTTTATGTTTATGTTTTTTTAAGGTACAAGAGGTGGTTGGTTACTTCTGGTTGTTTTTGGAGATGAAGACACGTGACGTAATGTGGACATTTTTGGCTTTAATAATTTTAAAGTAAATTGCAAAT
>BQNB010111417.1:0-10832 GCA_026074375.1 Tanacetum coccineum | reverse complement strand
TGGACGGAACGTTTTCGGTCTGGTTCTCGGTCTATTTTTTTTCTTATATTCGGTACTCGGTCTGATTCGGTCTTACACAAAGGCCAAAGCTGGCAATTATGCTTTGTTGAATCGGACCGGACCGACCTGGACATAGACCGACCTTTTGGTCTGGTGTTTTGGACAAAATCAGTTTTCAGTCCAGTCCGATCTGGTTCGGTTTTCGTACCGTGATCAACCCTACTTACAAGTGTGCTTTTGGTTTCTGGCGAGAATTAAATGACTAAATTACCCTCACAAAAGTCAAAGTAAAAAGGTAGACCAAGATGGTAGTTTAATAATTTAACTTTAGCCGAATCAAATGTGTACTTATAACTTTTTTACCAAAATAGTGAGTGCATTTTAAAAAAGATAAAGAACTAAGCCTGCAATTTAACCAAACAATTTACGTATAATTTTATATCCGACAAGGGATATGGTGGATCTCTACAGGATCTTTGATACACTTCTTTTGCTAGAGGTAGTTTGCTAGGAATGCCTTCTTTAAATCATCGTAGCTATCTACGGATTCCGGAGGCAGGCCATCGAACCATACCCTAGCGGATTCGGTGAGTGTGGAGTTAAACATGTGACACCATGTTGGCATTGCCCACCGTTCCACCTTTGCAGCTGCTTGGAAAATCTTCAAGTGATCTTCAGGGTCCCCACTTCCGCCATATGTTTTGACGTTACTTGGCATCCGGGTCTTTTTTGGTAACTCAAAGTAGCGGATTCGAGGGGTGAAGGGATCTGTTTCCTCGCATGTCCATGGTTGAGATAGATCTTCCTCCTCGATGCTTGACTTCTGTTTTCTCAACCTTGACTTCCAATGTCCCCCTTCACTGTCTTCACTTTCTGAGAGCGGCTCCGTTCTCCGTGGACGGGAACCCTGGTAGCGGCTTTCTGATTGTGCGGACACACTTCTTCCTCTACCCCCATCTATGGAACACATCTCATTCCCTTCTTTTTTTTATCTCCATGCCTGCGTCTAGGTGATGCAGATCTGTCTCGCCGTATCCTGGAGAAGACGCTGGTTGGTTTCGGACTTCTAGACATGCTTCGGGAGCGTCTAGGCTTTAGCCTTCTTCTTAGATCTCCTCTTTTGTTTGGTGTTCGGGATTCAGAGTATTGCGACGTTTCTTAGATCTTTTAATTTCTTCCTGAACACCCTTCGAAGTTAAGTCGAGCTTTTACTTCTTTCAGTTTTTTCTTGTTGCACTTTCTCATTGTGAACGTTTTCACCTATTATTGGCAACAACTAATTATAATGCTTATCATAGTATTCCCAAAGGGTTGCGTCGGACGCGGGCCTATCTGGATTTTTTGAGGTTTGCTCCTTATCTCTTCCCATTGTGTTTCGCATGGCGAACGTGGGTGGGGTGAGATTGAGCTCCGCTGGTTCACTCATGGTAAGTATTTTTAGGAAACGTAGTTGTGTACGGCTCTCACAGATGGCGCCAACTTGTTAGTACAAAATATGTAACGAGTATGAGATGGGCTTAGATCGCTTGTTGGGTCGGACCTTCAAGCTCTCTTCTAGTTGGATCTTGTACTAAACCGAGTGATTGAGATGATTTCCTGCACAAACGAAAGCAAACCGTTAGCCTTACCGTAGGGACGGACCTCACGATTAGATTCCGACGTGAGAGTAAGAAATCATGTTGTCAGAAGTATGTGTGTGTATTTTGAGGAGTCAGAAGATTGTATCTTTTGGTGTATCAGAGGTCTCCTTTTATAGGGGAGTCTAGTACTGGGGTTTTCTAGTGTAGTGGCCGGAGTGGGACCCTTGTCGGGCAAGGGTCCGCAGATATCGTGATTGCGGATGCGAATTAACTTCCGCGGACGTTAGTTAATCCGCTTATGGTTTGCGGAAGTGTCTTATGATCAGTCCGCATCCGTCTTTAGTTGCGTCCGGGTCGTGACCCGTGCGGTACCGAGCTTAGTTCCGGCCCGGTCTACCTTGCTATTTGTTTAGTTGGGCTGGAGCCTTAGTGTGATGGCATGGCCCAAGCCCAAAAGCCTGGTATGCCTATTATAGAAGTTATTATAGTTATGATACTTAAGTTTTTTTTATTTTAAACTTCAAATACAAACCCAGTTAAATTGTGAAACGACATGGTGTAGGAAAAATGAGATATAATACTTATTTCTTAAGTTTTTAATTTTAAACTTCAAATATAAAAACAAATAAAAATGAGATATAATACTTGTTTCTTAAGTTTTTGATTCTAAACTTCAAATATAAACCAGATTGAATTGTAAAACTACACCATGTGATAGATACAATCTACAGTAGTTGTTTTTTTTTTTTTTTTTGACATTAGAGGTGTTGGGCTAAAGAAGCTTGAACTCGCGAGTGACATTAACTCACGAGATTTAGAGGGTGTTTGGAATTACTTATTGAAAGTAGATTATGCGTTTTAAAAATAGATAAGTAGATAATCATCGGTTACAAAACGTGATTTTCAAAAATAGTATTTGGATTTGATTATGCTATTTGAAATCGCAATAATCAGATAAACAGTTTTTTGAGTGTTTGGTAATAGGTAAAATGACTAAAATGAACATTTTTACAAATCCATATTTTACAATTTTGAGATATATACACCTGAAGTGTAATTACTTTGAAAATAATATATACTTTGTACTAGTTTATTAAAAAAATGAAAAAATTACATGTTTCGTCCCTGTGGTATACCCTGAAATCATGTTTCATCCCTATTCGATTTTAATTACACTTATGGTCCCTATTTTATCAAACATGTTTCACTGATAGTCCCTATTCTATAAAATAGGGACTATCTCGTATAACAAATTTCAAACAAATTAATTACACAGTTGGTCTCTATTTTTGAAAAATAGGGACCATCAGTGCAATTAGTTTGAAAATTAAGGATCATCAGTGTAATTAAAATCAAATAGGGACGAAACATGATTTCTGGGTAAAACCACAGGGACGAAACATGTAATTTTTTCTAAAAAAATATACGTAGACCACCGAGACAAATTTGAAAGTTTATTTGTTCATAAAGTACATTTGTATATAAAATAAATTGTAAAACATACAATGGCAATTGAGTAATTTTAGTATAAAAGTAAAATCACGGTGGCAAAAAGCATGTCCCTACCTGCAGTTGTGAAACTGCGTTTTCATTAGCTCAAAACGTAAATAATCAATTTTCTGCAATACATTACCAAACACTCAAAAGTGATTATTTACGTTTGGAAAACGTGATAAGCATATAATCAGTGACAAAACTCAATCCCAAGCACCCTCTTATATTATTTAACATGTATCAGAGCAGGTCTAAACCGCAAACATAAGTAACTAGATTGAGCCGACTCCTTTATTGATTCACAATGGACTTGGACCTATTATGTTCTACTTTAATACTTAAGATCAACATGATATATCCAAAAGTTAAAAGTGTGTGTTTACTTGGTGGAAAATTACTCATTTTTCTAGAAAACTTTTCATAAGAAACATAGAAAATAGAAAAACTTGTTTAGTTAGAAATGAAATGTTCACTTTTCAAATTTTAAGTAGAATTCTTAAAAGTAGTCACCTTTACATTTTTCTTTGCACATTTTTTGCATAATTCTTTGAACATCAAAAATCAATTGACTAAACAAAACAAAGCGGTACGTGAGTGACCCAATAATCTACAAGTTTAGGGTTCAAACTGCTTTAGACATCTCGACACAATAAAAGTCTAACCATCAAGAAGACTTAAAAACACCAGGTCAAGGTAAACCATCTGATAATGTCCTTAACCGAGTTTCTTTCATCTGCATGCTCTGTACAACCCGAAATTTGGACTTACTTTCTTACAACCCATACCAGGAGTTTATAGCCGTAACGCCTTATTAGTACATTTATATACAAGATTTGACGACGTCTGAAGGCCAGACTCTACTTTAGGCAAAACAATTACTCCTATACATTCAGATGTCTATTGCCAGGTTAAATCATGGTTGCAACACTATCATAAACTTTTAATACATTTACCAAACTAACAGTAATACATGAAGTACTAAAAAGCATACCGGTATCATATCAAGTAAAATTTGATTAATTTTACACGCAATAATTGATCACACGCCTTATAGCTCTATTTAGTATTTTTTTGGTACTTATAAATACAATAAAAAAAAAGTTCACACGTCGACTAATGGATGCTAAGGGCTAATTATTTTGCTGCGCTACAATACATCTTTTTACTCAGTAACTTAGCATCCAAAATCATAGGAAACGAGTCCTTTCAGCTCCGGTCCGTTCAGTCTATTGTCTTCGAAACTGACAAACAGAACAGCAGAACTATCAATTACCCGTTTGCATGATAAATAACATCTTCGTGTTATGAATTATGATCCAAAACTATGAAAAAAGGTATGAATGACCGAAGACTCGAAGGGTAGAAATTTTGACGGATATAAAGAGGAAAATACCTTTCCATAGGGAAAGTTGTGAAAGGGCCATCAACAGGTATTGTGCCACAAAGACTGTTATGAGAAACATCACTGAAATATCATAAAACACAGGCTCAGATCATAAGCTATAGAAAAATATTTAAAGATGAATACGAATGCTATTTGCTTTAATCCTAAAAACTTACAATACTTTAAGGTTAGAGAGAGTCGTGAGTTCCCTTGGAATGGCGCCTGAGAGCTTGTTGTTATTTAATCGTCTGTGTAAGCAACATATGATCTCAGTTTATATGTTGTTAAAGAGATTAAACGATGATGAAGAGATCGGGTTATGCTTACAAAAATCTTAAAGACTTCAATTTAGAGAAAGATTTTGGGATTTCCCCTTCAAAATTGTTGCCATATAAATCCATGCTGACGAGGTGTTTCAAGTTCCCTAATTCCTTTGGGATTTTGCCTTCAATGTTGTTCCAGTAAAGTTCCCTGAATTTGACAATAACATCACCCATTAATATTTCTCGTCAACCAAATAAAACGGTAAAAGGTAGAAAAGACACCCAACATTAAAATGACATCCTCATGATTAATGAATTTTCAATACGAGATTTCAATTTTGTGAAGACATAAGCTACCAAAAATTGTCTCTAAAAACTTGATTCAGTTTTTCTAGACGCAATTCCCTCTAGTTTGTTCAGAAACTTACACCTAGTGAGGTAAAACTTTAACTTTTCCTAATAGCTCGTTGAACTATTTGCAACGTCCTAGAAATTCAAACTTAAGTCAAAGAGGATGTTTGGCATTCTGTTGTAAAAGTGACCATGCAATAAGAAACAATCAAAGTCAGCAAATTTGTAGCAAACCCCTCTAATAAACTTCCAAATCAAGTAAAACACGAAGTCCAACATCCCTTAGTGTTCCCGGAATTGGAAAACTAATCTAACATAATGAAATGACACTGTTTGTAAGCTCTTAATAGACAAAACGACACCAAAACCAGATAAATATGGATTTAAACACTCTAAGTAAGCAGATCAAAGAGTTATGCGAAATTACAAGTATTGCAGATGCTTGAGTTCCCCAAGTTCCGAACCCAAAGACCCCGAAATATTAGAATTCCCCAAATCCCTGAAATCAAACAACAAAATGTTATCTTTATCTATCGTAAAAATAAAAAATATACAAGAAACTGAAAATGTTATCAAGAATCTTACAAACGAATAACATGGCTGTTAGCGTCGCAGGTAACATGAAACCATGTACACGGATTTACAAGAGTAGGATCCCAGCTTTGCAGCACATTTTTCGGGTCAGAAAGCTTGGTTCTTAGACTATGTAAAGCATTTCCTGTTAACATCAACATAAATTATGAGATAAGTCTTAAAGAATTCAAAATAAGGCTCAAAACCATGTAGCAACATGAATGTCTGTTTAAGCTTATTTTTCGCTTACGAGCTTATGAGATTTCAGCTTATGTATCTTACTCTTGGTTTTTCCAGCGTAGACAAGCTTATTATGACATAAAAAAGTTTCAAAATCCCGAAAAACGGGCTTATGAATCATAAGCCGAAATCACATAAGCTCAAAAATAAGCTTAAACAAACACCTCCAAGAATGAAGAGCTTAACATGGGTTTTCAAGATTTCAAGTTAGGGATCAAAACCCAGTAACAATTTCCCATATATCAACTAGTATCAAGATTTAGGGGGTGTTTGTTTAAGCTTATTTGTCGGCTTACGAGCTTATGTAATTTCAGCTTATTTTTCATAAGCTCAAATTTCCTGCTTATTCTAATATTTTTTCCTTATATAAGCTTATTATGATATAGTAAGCTTATATTAGCTCATACATCTAAAATTAAGCCAAAAAATTTAAACTTATAAAAAAGAAGCCGAAATCACATAAGCTCATAAGCCCACAAGTAAGCTTATAACAAAACTCACAAAATGGGTATTCAATAACTTGAGTTAGAGATCAAAACCCATAAACAATTTCCCATAAAAACCATATCTTGTCATAATTTAAGGAATCAAGAAAACAAGATTTTCATAACTAAACAAGAATCAAAAGATGGGTTTTCACTAGTTTGAGATGAGGATCAAAACCCATAAACAGTTTCCTAAAAAGGTTAGTAATTTAACATAATCAAATCATAATCTTGAAACCCTAAAAAATAGGAAACAAATTAAGTTTACCTTCAGAATTGGTGCATAGTATTGAAGTGAAAGATAACAAGATTGTGAGCATGAATATTGATAAGCTAAAAGATGTCATTTTTGTTATAAAAAAAAATTAGTTTTTGGAATTTGGAGTTATGAAGAATGGGAATATGAATTGGTCTATACTTAGTTTTTGGTCAAAGTAAATACAAATTGAAAATGGTACCAGTGAAGAAGTGAAAAAGTCATGCTTTGTATGTGATGATGATTGGTACACTTTTTCTTTTATAAAGTCACATAAATGGTACTTTAACTATTTTGTCTCTTTTTTTATATGGGATGACGAGTTTTTTGACTCAGATGTACGTGATTTTATCTGGTTAATTTCAAGACCGTTTTCATCCTTTCTCTGGCATCCCAAAATGTACATACCTAGCAAGGTTTTGAATCATTAACTTCTTATTTGAAAACTAATGACTTTACCGCTAAGTCATTTGATTATTGTTATCATATCACTTTCTATTTTTTACACATTCTTTTCTTTACATGCCAAACTTGTTCTCGTGTTCATTCAGATTATTCCAACCAACCGTCGATAATAAATTGAAGATCATCGACAAATTATTTGTGTAAGCCATCAAAAACAATCTAGAAAACGCTCACAAATATTCATATAAGTCGTAACAAACCCAAAACAATTCCAAATAAATTTTGCAAATACCACTAGTCTGCAATACAACTTCACATTATGTTTGGTAGCTACATGAATAATAAGGCCAAGATGTCACTTTAAACTTATAAGAAATTTTGGCAAAGCATTGAGCAAAATGTAGAGGACTAAAAGTGTATATACAAAATAATAAAGGAACCGTTATGTAAATAAGTATAATCTCAAAGTCCTTGACTTCCGTTCTTTTTTGGCGTGTTTGCAACTTCAAGGACTTTTGTCATAGTGGGGCCCACCTTGTGGACCCATTGTTCTAGTTTGTACAATTTTACTTGATTAACACTTTGACCACTACTCTTTGGTTTTTCTTGAAGTTAGGTGATATGATCTAGTTTGACTTAAGGGAAATGATTTGCACACTCCATATTTTGATTTGCACATTCAAAATGTTTGTTTCTTGATATTTATACTTTTACATTAATTAGTGGAGTGTGCACTTCAAGACATAAATATTAAGAGTATAAATGTCATGACACAATAATTTGAGCGTGCAAATTAAATAATAGAGTGTGCAAATCAACTCCCTTACCAAAATGTCAATCATTCACTCGTCCTAAAATGCCTTAGCTATCTTTTAGGCTACGCAATTTCCTCTCATCTAAGACTTTTGCAATCAACATGTGGCCTACTTTGCGCAATTAACGGCCGACATTAAAAAAACCTACTTTACAAAAATACATTTTAAATAATTAAGCATACACAAAACCAACATACAAGTTGGTCGAGTAAGAGGCCTACTTCTCCCAAAATTCACCCCGCGGCCTACTTGAGATGTTGGTTTCAATTGTAACGACCGAGTCGTCAAAGGGTCGATCTACTCGGTTGACCAACCATTGTGACAAGCCTTAGGGTATGTTTTATAAGGACAAATTTGGAGAAATGAAGGGTATGCATAACAAAAGTAATAGTAGCTTGACCAGTAGCAGTGAGCGATAGATGTGATGAGTACTAATTTTTTTCTATAAATACGTTTAGTAACATAACTGTAGGTGTAATCGTAATATGTAAAACAACTCTTAAATGCCCAAAGCTCTTAAATGTTACTTCGGAGCGTTGAAAAATGAGCATTCCGAAAACATAGATAAAACTACTTGATGTTTGTTAAACGAGCATTAAGGATCACAATGCTCAACGCTCACCGTTTCTAAATGTTCCGCGTCAAACACACCCGAATGAAGTAGAGAATAAAAATGCAAAAAAATGAGTTGGCTGAGAAGATATGTTGAATTTCAATGTTTGATAGCCGGAGAGAATTAACATCATAAATTCCTTTTTAATAATATCGTTTCTTTATTATTTTTTTTAGAAAAATATTAAAATGAATTTATCGTTTCTGCATTGATTTAATATATATAGTTTCAAACTATTTTAAAAATAAAAACTATATAAATCAAACCTCAAACATTGAAACAAAACCGTCACATATTATTCATTTTCCAGACATGTATTGAGAATTCTAATTGATTATTGGTTACACATACCTCGTAACAAAAAATGCATGTCATAGAAAAGATTATTGTTTTTTTTTTTGAACAGAAGAAAAGATTATTGTTGAATATGTTCATTTCTCCAATTTGGATAAAAATGAGACTTTAAAGTAGAGTTGCAATTAAGTTAAATAGCTCGAGTTTGACAGGGTTTGAGTTTGGCTCGAAAATCACAAGTTAGGCTCGAGCTTGGCTCGATAGCTCGACAAGCTTTAATCATCAAAGTTTGAGCTCGGCTCGAGTAATATGCAAATAAGCCTCGAGCTCGGCTCGAAAGCTCGATTTTATTCATAAATATTGTACTCGATAGCCAAATTTATCAATAAGGTAAAGAAAATATGTGATGGACTCGAGAATAAAAGCATCAAGATTTAAAAATCCTTCTACGATATATACTTAACTATTATACTTATATTCACATTAGCATTTACGTTGATATATAAATATGTATAACAAAAATATTTATGTTTATGAAAGCTCGAAAAGCTCGATCTCGAGCTATTGAAAGCTAGATCTAGGCTCGTTACGTGTTTCGAGCTAGTTATTGGGCTCGATCGAGCCAAGCTCATGATCGAGTTGTGGATTAAAGTTTGGCTTGTGATGCAGCTTACTCAAGTTTGCATTACCAACCGAACATAATTAAATAAATCATCTTCAAATATGAAATAGGTTTAGTACTATTGGTACCTCTAACATAAAAGTACAACCAACACTACAAAACATTTTTTTATGTTTTTTTTCAAGTATTTTTTGCATTTTATAATTTTTGACTTGCAAAACTTAATAGTTTCTGTTTCGTATTTTTTGACAGTTTTACACACTTTATTAGCATAACAAGACAATTTTTTTTATAATTTCCTGCTCTGGAATTTTCATGTTTTACTAATTTTGTTTTATCAAATTTTATATTTTATATTTTTTATAATACAAATAAAATTATAAAAATAAAAAATAAATTTTAGAAAAAGTATTACTTATAGTTTTGGAGGTTACCGATAACCAAGCACTAGGTGAAACAAAGTATTTTTAGAAATAAAACTATATTTAGGAGGTGTTTGTTTCGGTTTATAGTTTATACGAGGGCCTATCGGCTTATTTGATTTTGGCTTATATAACATAAGCCTCAAATTTCTAGCTTATTTTGAGATTTATGGGCTTATTATAAACCTATATAAGCCCACAAGTGTCATAATAAGCCGGAAAATTAAGGCTTATGTTCAGGGACGAAGTCATAATCAAATATGACATGGTGCGCAATTTTTTTTTGAATCGTAATATAATAGAATTAAAACGAAGACTTTATTAAGACTAGAAACGCATTTCCGATATTTGCCGGTGCATTTAGTTGTATTGGAAAAATCGATATTTTTTTCAAAAATTAACACTATATCAAAAAAATTCGTAGGTGTCCCGGGCACCCACAGGAACCCCCGTGGCTCCGTCCCTGCTTATGTTATATAAGATTAAATCAAATAAGCTCGTAAGCCTACATATAAGCCTAAACAAACACCCCTTTAGAGTAAACGGTATGGTGATATACCACCCCTCGCCGTTCTGACGTGGCGCTCGCCACTCCTTCGCCACCACACCGACATAGCTTGCCACTCTTCGCCACTTGATTCTTTGCCGGGAAAGTAAGCCACAAAAAGCCAAAAAACTTTTACAATATTCAGACACTGGAGGATATGATTCGAGCTTGTGTTATGGATTTTGGTGGCAGTTGAGATACTCATCTTCCATTGATTGAGTTTTCCTATAATAACAGTTACCACACAAGCATTAAGTGCGCACCATTCGAGACTCTGTACCGACGGAAATGTAGATCCCCCGTGATATGGACTGAAGTGGGAGAAAGTCCGCTTATTGGATGACAGGTAATAAAATATACAATATAATACCACAAGAGCAATTAAGAAAATTCCCTAAGGAAAAATCACTCTTAAAAGATATATATATATATATATATATAATATAATACGTATATTTAACCGGGAAGTATGATCACTCGGGTCGTTT
>BQNB010111416.1:0-22353 GCA_026074375.1 Tanacetum coccineum | reverse complement strand
TCGGGCAAAGCCTGAACAGGTATTGAAGATGCAATGGAGCTGATCTATTCTACCATGTTTTGGCTCAAGACAAACCAAGTATATAACACCCCTAAATATGGGTAGTAGCGGAATATAATGTATATCCGAGGACATTACTTCGTAGATCAATAAAACAAGATATGAGAACGACCACTAAACGTGTCGTTTGAAAAAGACACATTGGATTAACAAAATACTTGTTTGTTACATAAGCTCATGGCTTTAAATTGTTCAACAATATAAATAAAGATTTATATAAATAAAGATTTCGTTTTATAACAATTGTCCCCAAAATTTAATAAGACCCCAAATCTTTGATATGACTCTTCAATTATTGACTTCCAAACATAGTGACGTGGAGTACGGAATAACGCCTGAGAAGACATGCTTAAAATATCAACATAAAGTTGGTGAATTCATAGGTTTATGTAAATCAATAGTAGGACCGCAAGATTTCCAAGTGTATGATTAAGCAACAAATGCAAACATCATAAAAAGTAATTACGTTTTCCTAAGCTCATGACACTGAAGCTCGACATGTATGAATGCAATAAATTGCCAATAATGCCCATGAATGATGTTCTAACCCGAAACATCCCAAATCCGACATGTTATAACGTTCGTTCCCGGTGATAGCTAGTCACCCGAACGGGGATGTCAATCCCAAATAGATCTACTCATAACATTCGCGCTTACAATCCAGTAATTGACAGTTCATGATAAAGGGCTCAGTGGGTTATCGCTACTTAGGCAAACACGTAATCATTGTATAAAATGTACACTTGCGTCCAATTTGTAAAACAAGCATGTTCTCACCCCAAAGATGTAAATCATTTAAGAAATTGTAAAACATGGGGCTATGAACTCACCTTAGTAAATAGTCCTCTGAAATGATAATAGATATCCAAGTATGAATCACACCGTCAAATACCTAAGTAAATACGGCCAGTCTTAGTCTACAAATTTAGGCTAAAGACTCAATGTATAAACTACAATAAATTGCTAGTTTATATATACTGTTATCACTTGTGTGGTGGTGCACATGTTTAATGTAGTTATATCCGTTTGATGGCTCTTGGAAAAGTATACGATTTCACACGATCTAGTATACGTGTAAACGTTTATTAATAAATATCCATATTTATTAAGCCGTGGTTTAACTTGTTATAGTATTTGATAAATATATAACTCGTCCGATTCGTTAAGTGTTTACAAAAATCACTTTCGTTTACAAAATACACTTAGGTTTTCCAAAATTTACAAAACAGCCCTTCTAGTTTATGAAAGTGTAACATTTACACTTTAGATCCTTAAGTTTTCACTTGTACATGTTTAGTCCTTCAACTTTAGAAAGTTTACACTTTAAGTCCTTATATGCTCCAACAGCCCCTTAAGTTTTAGGAGTTTCATAAATAGTCCCTCAATTTACTAGAATAGTGAATTGGCAGTTTTAAACCCTCAATTTTCTAAATTGACACATTTAGTCCCTTAACTTGTAAAAATCGCATTTTAACTCCAATTAAGTTCCAACAAGTGACATTAGATTTCATTAAGCTCCAATAAGCCATATAAGCGGTTCTAGCTTATAAATAAGCTCGGGAGAGTTTATTTAGGCTTAATGGACCTTATTGGGCCCGTTAAGGTCCAATAAGTGTTTCATTAGTCCGATTAAGTTTTAAAAAGCACTAAAGAATTTGTTAAGCTTATTTAACCTACACCAATCTGTTTGGCTTATTAATAAGCTTGAATGAGCTTATTTTGAGCTTATTGGGCTCGTTGGTCCAACAACCTTAACTGAAAGTTTGCAAAAGGGGTTCCTTAGGTTATACAACTTATTTTCTAGACTCATTAGGCTTAATTAGGTCTGATTAAGCTGTTTTCATTTCATGGCTTATTAAATAAGCACTTAAGCTCGTTAACGAGCTTGTTGGGCCTGATGTGAGCCCGTTAAGTGTTTTAAGGGTTTGGGCTTAGTTCTCTAAGGTCCATAGGCTCGTCTAGGCTTATTGCAATCCTTTAAATCTGATTAAGCTCACAAATAAGCCGTCCAAGCTTATTGGTGGCTTATGGACCTTATGGGCTCACAAAATTAGGCCATGAAGTCCCAATAAGGGTCCGTTTAGTTTAAAAAGGTGTAAAGGGATGACATTGGATGAAATAAGTTTGTAAGATTCTAAATAAGCTCATTAAGCTTATAAATAAGCTGTGGGTTCACTAGGTAGGCTTATTGGGACTGCTTTGGTCTTGATCGTGGCTATTGGACTCGAAAGGCCCAATAGAAGTCTAACTCATGCATGCTTGCTTGGTTGTTATAAGCTCGTAGGACTCCTGATAAGTTTGTTGAGCTTATTGCTACTTGTGGGCCCTACTGTTGGGCCTGTTGGGCTTGTTTGGGTTTAATCGTCCTATTTATGGCCCGTTAAGGTTTCTTAAGCATATCGTTATCCCAAACGAGTTTAAGATCCATTTAAGCACTTGATAAGCTATTGTGAGCTTATTTATAAGCCGTGAGACTTCACTAATGGGGCATTGGGCCGGTTGGGCCCGAACGTGGCATGCTTGGATCGTGAAAGGCCCATTGTGGCCTGTTACTCTTCCTAGTAACATATATGTTTCGAGAAGTGCCCTTGTAATCACGTTACATTTTATTTAGCTTATATATGGGTCATGCAATACATGCAATTGTATGTTAAAGTCGTATACACTTTCCCAAATGGCTCCACTGTTGGGCTTGTTGGGCCGGTTGGGCCCGGGCCGTGCACTCTTGAGTATTTTACAAGCCCATTGTGGCCCATTGCTTCTCTAGTAACTTACGTGATTATTCGAAAAGGCCCTAGTGGCAAAAATGTCATGTATTTAGCTTATATACACGTCGTATCTTACATGCAAGTGTTTCTTAACGTCCCACATACGCTCCCAAGCCATAGTACATCGTTTACTATAAAAGTTTACGTGTGGTTTTCTTATAATGAACGGTTTTTCTAAGCTTTGCTCGTTAATAAGCCATGTTACATGTTTTCTTAACATTCCAACACCACACAAGGTCGAGTTCATGTAATATACGTGCGTGTGACACGCATGGGTTGAACCATGCGTGTTCGTGCCCATGTAAACTCGTAAATTACATGACGACGTGACTTATATGACTAGGTGTCAAAGAAAATAAATGAAGTATGAAATGTACAAGTTTAAATGTGACTTACAATGAGTCCTAAGGCTTGTTTTCGAGCTAGGCAAGCAACCCAAATGCACACACGATCGAAATGACCCAACCAAAGCTTCAAAGCTTATTCCAATACCCAAACCTTAGCTCGTAAACCTTATTATGACTTGTATGAATACCCTAGGGTTTATTTTGGGTTCGAATGGATTGAGAGGGTGTTTGTTTGCGTGTCGTGGCCCGAACAAGAGAAAGGGAGTATATATGTTTATTGTTTGAGTGAGTGTGAGTTGTAAGAGTGTAAAATGTCAAGTGTGAGTGTGTATTTATAGACAAGATACTAGTTACATGCCCCCTAGTCCCAAACAAACCAAATCGTGCCCTTAACAAGGTGGTTTTGTAGCTTTTAGTTAGTCACACATTGTATTTAGCCAAACCACCTAAGTACATGTTTTAATTACTAAATATTTGTACAAGGTTACCTAAGATTTGGAAATCTTATGGTTTGTGTATGTGCATTGTATGTAACCGGGTATCCAAGGGAAAAAGGGAGAGCAAAATGGTTATTAACCATTGTGTATTAGCTACTAGGAAACATTAAGTACCATTCTTAATTACATAGAGCTTGTACATGTACTTAGGGATCATTAGGAAATCTTCTAGGAAAATTTGTGTGTATATCCGGCCCTAGTGGGTTATTAACACAAGATTTTAATAAATTTTGTGTTAAAGGTTTCAAAGTGGGTATTGGTTTGAGTCTAGGTGAGTCTAGGTATTTCCGGGGTGTGTCCAAATGTATTTTATTGTGAAACGTAAACCTTTTACGTGACCAATAAAAATAAATATGCAAAGTTTATAATTATCTTTTTAATAATTATATATTACTTAGTTGATGTAAACCTTAATTTATTTGATGACCGTTTACATTAAATGATTATTTCTAGTCTACGCGATTTAGCTTAAAAGTAAATATTAAAAGTAAACGTGTATCGGACTAAAATAAACAGTGACGAATAATAGGAGTCATAAAATGACCTAAAATTGAGAAATGTTACAATCTCCACCCGTTAAAAGAGCTTTGTCCTCAAAACTTAAGACCTTGTAGTGGATGACGAAGCCCGGTTTGGGAAGAGTTATGGGTATTTTTGTTTGAACGAATTTTTACGTTCTTAGTTGAACTCAGGACCTATCCTAAAGTTCCAGCGAACCTTAACCAATGGTATCTGGCTTCGATTCAATCGTTTGATCTCCCGTTCTATGATTTCAACGGGCTCTTCCACAAACTGGAGCTTATCGTCAACGTGAATTCCTTCTAATGGCATGACTAAAGGTTCGTCAGCCTAACATTTCTTCATATTAGACACATGGAAATTATGGTAAATTCTGCTCAACACTTGAGGAAGTTCCAGCCTATAGGCAACTTTCCTAACTTTTGCTAACACCTTGAAAGGTCCGACATATCTCGGATTCAGCTTGCCCCGCTTACCGAATCGCACAACCCCTTTCCATGGTAAGAACTTGAGCATAACCCTATCCCCAGCTTTGTACTCCATTGGCTTTTGCTTCTTATTAGCGTAGCTCTTTTGTCGATCCTGAGCAGCTTGCATCCTTTGCTTGATCAGGATGATCTTTTCCGTTGTTTTTTGGATTAATTCTAGACCAGTTAGTTGAGCTTCCCCATCCTCGGTCCAACACACTAGTTATCAACATTTTTGACCATACAGTACCTCATAGGGTGCGGCCTTTATGCTAGAGTGATAACTGTTATTATATGAAAACTCGGCTAGTGGCAAATGCTTAACCCAACCCTTGCCAAAATAGATCACGCAAGCACGTAGCATGTCCTCGAGAGTTTGAATAGTTCTCTCGCTCTGGCCGTCTGTTTCTGGATGATACGAAGTGCTCATACTTATATTTGTACCCAAAGCTTTCTGAAATGATTTCCAAAAATTTGACGTGAACCTCCCATCACAATCATAGATAATTGAAGCAGGAATCCCATGTCTTGCTACTATTATCCAAGGTAATGCCTTTGCCATCTTGTCCAATGGTTCATTCTCCCTTATTGGCAGAAGTGAGCCAAATTTTGTAGTCGATCCACAATCACCGAGAGATGTCAAAATCTATGTTTTGTGACGACTCAGGAGCTTTTGTGATAAAATCATCGTGAGATTATCCCACTTCCCACTCGGTATTTTGATGGTCACTGTACTAACAATCCTGATTGGCCTTTGGTGTTAGGCCTTGACCCTCGCACATTGTCAAGCACTTGATAACATTAGGTGGCAATGTCAGCCTGTCATGTTATGTGTACCAATTAGCTTCTTCATGTCTTGTTACATCTTTTGGAACGGGGATGGATAGAGATTTTGACTTGTGAGAATTCGTGTATAATCACGGTCTTAAGTCTCCAAAGCAAGGTAACCAACTTCCTGCCATTTAACATAAAGTTCCATCGACTCGTGGTTCCAATTTTCTCTTGGGGGCTTATCCTTTATGATCATACCACCTACATCTTCATTCACAAGATTCTCTGGTTTTTGGGCTTCGATCTGAGCTTCTAAAATTCGTTTGGGAAGATTCAAGCCAATAGTCATAACCAAGGCTCGAACCCGCAATGGCTCAATCCGTTCCTTACGGCTCAATGCATCGGCCACTACGTTTTCCTTCCCTGGGTGATAACGAATGTCACAATCGTAATCACTCAGCAATTCTAGCCAACGGCGTTGCCTCATGTTAAGCTCCTTTTGATCGAGAATGTGTTGTAGACTTTTATGGTCGGTGAACACGGTGCATTTGGTTCCGTACAGATAATGTCTCCATATCTTTAGAGTATAACCACTACCGATCTAAGTTTAATTCTTTGAGTGGTGTAGTTCTTCTCGTGAACTTGTATGTTGTCGAGAAGCTTTATAGGCAATCACCTTCTCTTCTGCATCAATACAGCACTAAACCTTTGTGTGCGGCATACAATAGACCACAAAGATTCTTTGCTTCCTTCAGGTTTTTTTAAAAGCCAGGAATTGGCGCACTGCACAACTTCTGCTTTATCAACTGAAATGCGTTCTCTTCCTTTTCACCCTAGTCAAACTTGATTCCTTTCTGAGTAAGCTTCGTCATTGATTTAGCAATCTTTGAAAATCCTTCGATGAATGATATGTGTGAAAACACATATCCGTTTTATATCAAAAATGACCCATAAAAGACAAAATTGTGCTTAAAATGCTTGTATATTGCTTGTTTTGCTATTTTTGTGATTGTGTAGGTACGGATATCGCCAAAAATCGCAGAAAAACGGTTAAAACCTGGGCAACACGGACACGGACGGAAGAGTGGATGTACAAAGATTATCGCCGGGGTTTCTGCAATATAGGTCAAACAAAGTCAACTTTGGTCAACCACAAGATGACAAAATTCTTAAAATTCCAATGAGTCCTTAATGTTAATCCTTTTTCAAAAAGTTCATAAATTAAATAACAAGTTAGTCCATTTAATAACTTAGGTTCTTCTACGTCGTTTAAATCAAGAATAAAACCTTCTTCCATCTTACACGTCCCATTAAACCATCCCCGGCCCAACACATTATTTACCCGAGCCAACCTCGGTCAAAAAAAATTGGTAACAAATTTACCCGCCCAATTCCTTTTACTATTCATTCGTCCCCCACCTCACTTCCCCTGCACCTCACCCATACCCAATCCGTACACCCACATTCTCACATGTCAACATCAATTAAATGCCAGGGTGGCAATCCGAGTGAGTACGCATCAAATCAAGGGCAAAGATTGGATTTCGAGGGAATTAATCAAAAAGGGACGGCTTGGATTATTGCTTGGGCCTCACTCCTCATCTTCTCTCACAAAAGAAGCACAAGCCAAGCTCTAGATCATTCTCCTAATCCTAAATAAAGGCTTTTCATTCCTCAGAATTATGGCATCGAGAGTAGTTTTTAGTTCTAGTTTTAGCTTATTTTTAAGTCAAATTTAGCTTATTTCTGTCTTAAAACATTGTAATTTCCTTTCAAATGCTTTGTAATCTCCTTTTATATTAATGAAATTTTAATTCTCTTTACATTGTCATTTTACCTTAAACTGCTCAAATAAGCTCTTATCTTACTCAAATAAGCTATTCTGTTCTTAATAAGCTCTTATTAAGTTCATTTGAGTCTCTAAGCTTGAATTGAACATTAATGGATCATTAATTTTACTTAAACCATAAAATCAGCTTAATACCTTTGCTTATGGAAATGGGAGCTTTTGGATGATAAGCTGTTTTGGAAGAGCTTATGGGATTTAGATTTGCTTATTTGAAAAGCTGGGTAGGTTTAGAGCTTATTAGGTTATATTAAGTCCTTGTTTAGCTAGGATAAAGGTACATCCTCTTTTATCTCATTTTACGCTTAATTACCATTTTGCTTATTTACTGCTTATTTCTTGCTTATTGCTGTTTATTCTAGCTTATTGTTGCTTATTATAGTTGTCATATGCTTATTAAACTCTTTTGATAGTTAAATCCTTAGTTTTCACATTTTTGTTAAAATTCAGTCATAAAAACATAAAATATTAGCATAGCTTATTGAAGTGTTATTTACCTGATTGATTTTGCATTAATTGTCCTTATGCTTAGTTGTTAATTTGTTATGCCTTGTTAGCTTAGTTAATCTGTTTTAATTTTAAGATTGAAAATCAGTTTAGTTAAGGGGGTGTTTGGCATTATGCTGTTATTTTGTTTCAAACATGGGTTCAAATATTTCAAACTTAGTGTTTTTAGGTTCAAAATTTAACTTGTAATAGCTTAAGATTTGTATTCTCATCTTATTTCATTGTCTGTTTTTAAGCTGCAAGTATTTTTTCCATTTTATCAAAGTTTTTTCAAAAGAAGTTCAAAACTGCAACAGCCATTTTCATTTAACTTTTTCTTAGCTTGAATTAGTTTCAAAAATGTTTCTACAAGTGTTTTACGTAGTATTCTTGTTTACTTTTAAATTTAGTCAAAGCTTATTTCCATAAGGTTATGTGGAAATGTGATTTTAAGCCAAAATAGGCTTTCAAGGCTGCCCACGATCAGCATACACTGAGTCAGTCGTTAGCTTATTTGATTCCTCTGCGTATTCTTAGGTTCTGAGTTTCTGTTCTTGTATAGCTTATCAGTTGTTAGAAGCTTATTAGCTTATTTCATAGTTAAGCAGTTTAGTGTTTAAAGTTTTAAAAAGTTAGTGTTCTGTCTTAATTAGCTTTTTCCAGCTTATTCAGTAGATTTCATAAAAAGCTTCTTTTATAAAAATTGTTAGTTTATAGCTTATCTACAAGTTTGCTTTTGAAAGTTTTGAAAAAAAAAACTAGGGAAGTCCCGGGTGAGCAAGGCTCGAACCCAGGACCTCTACCCAGCTCAACCTCACAAACACACACACACCTTACCATTCGGCCCGGTAGGGCTATCCATTCAAACCTTGCAACATTTATTCTTTAAGCCTTCTTTTTCTCATTTAGCCGAATAAGCTGTTTTGCTTATTTCACAGCTTATTCGTTAAGCATTTTTCAGTTTAACATTTTTCTTAAATAGTTCATAAGCTGTTTTAGTTTTCCTAAATTTTTCATATTTTTCTAAATTCGTCTACTATTTTTAATCATTTATTTTAGTTAAAATAGTTTTTAATTCATAAAAAAAATTAAATAAAACTCAAAAAAATAAAAATTCTTTTTTACAAAATTTTCTTTTATCATATAGTTTGTATGAAAAATAGTTTTTCATCCGTAGGGTTAAAATTTCACATAGTTGCATTTTAGAGCTCGGTTTTCAAATTCCCGTTATCGTTTTTTGCGTTTTCATTTAAATTTCTTCGTTAAGCTTTCAAATTTTGCACGTTTTTATATTTTTACTTATAAAATTAGAAAGTTAATTCAAATTCTTAGTTAAATGTTAATTAGGGCTTGAATTCTCATTTCCGTTTATCGTATGCGCGTTTAGTGTAGATTTTAAGCTTTTTAGTTGTTAATCTTGCATTTAGTTGTTTAATTCGTTCATAGAAATAGAAAATCAAATCAATCTTCGATTCCATTCAAATCATTGTCCGAATTCAAACGTGGTTTCAATTTCATAAATCGTTGGGAAATAACGACCCGGGAATCATACTTCCCGGTTAATATACGTATTATATTATATATATAATTGTGAGAATTTTCCTTTCTTCCTTTGTCCTCAAGGGTAGTTTGGTAATTTTTTATTATTTTCTATTATTTTATATTTTATTAATACGTGTATTGATTTACAAGCAATCAATGAACCTTCGATAGTAACAAGCAAGACTCAAATTGGCGGATCTCCGTTGGTGTCTGATACGTCTCCGAATACGTTATAGTTTAAACATATTATATATCTAGTATATATATATATACATATATCGCTCTATTATATATATATATATATTATATCATATTATATAAGGATTGATTAAAAAAATTGTATAGTAAGTATTTTCCGTCGGGTTCGAGAAACAAACTTTTAACCAAAGATGTCTCAAAAACCTCCCGGGTCGTTTTCTCTCGACGAAGCGTGAATTGAGAATCGGTTAAGTCCGTGATCGCGCGTTTTGAATAGTTTGAAAGATTTTTGATTTGGGTTTTTCAATCTACTAAATTAATGAGAAGTAGAATAAATGCACGAAAAAAAAGTAAACAAGAAATGAAAATTTAAACACTAAGCATTTAAATCGTAAACGTGAATTAAGTAGAGAAAACACGACAATTAAAACCTAAATTAAACCTAAAATGATTTTTTGAACTTTTCCTAATCCTAATTACTAACTTGTAAGAAAAAGCTAAGGAAATCCTAAACCGAGGGTGCGTAAAGTTAAAAACGAAGAAAACGAGAACGGGAATCAAATCTCGTTCTTTAAAAAAAATGAATTTCTTAAATTTTCACCCTACGAAAGTAAATTTAAATCCTAAGCCTTCTAAAAATTAAAAGAAAATTTTATAAAAAAGAAAATTATTTTTTTGATTATTTTTCTATTTTTATGATTTTTTAAAGTTTTTAAACAAAAATAATGTACGAAAAATATAAAACTTTGAATTAAAAAACTAAGAAAATTACAGAAAATAGCTTATGATAAAAGGAATTCAGGAAAAATAAAAGTTTGCAAAAAGCTAAAATGAATAAGCTCTAAATAACCAGATAAGCACTCGAATTACTAATTGAAAAAGGAAGTCAAAAACATCTTATATATATCTTGAGACCAAATGAAAACGTAAAAGACCTAAGGGTGAGATGGTTTGTGTGTGTGTGGTTGAGGCGTTTAAAAGGTTGAGGAGGGTAGAGGTCTAGGGTTCGAGCCTTGCTCACCCTGGATTTTCCCTCTTCCCTTTTTTTTATTTGAAAACATTTAAGTTTTGAAAAGTTTTACCCTAGTAAGAAACTTTTTTGTGAAAAAACGTTTTTAGTAACTCTAAAATAATAAACTGGGAAAAGCTTATCAAAACACTACAGATTAACACTTAACCATTTTTGGCTTTTTGACTAATATCAAGGTGAACACATAAGCTAAATAAGCTAACCCTAAGTTAATTTAAGTACCATTATACTTAAAACTAAACCTAATAAGCAATTTGAAACAGATTTGAGCAAAAAATAATAAGATTAATGCTGAAAATGTCAAATAAGTCTTAAGTCCTTAAAGCAGATTTCCAACAGACAAATAGGTAACTTTTAAGCTTATTTTTAAAACAACAAATAGATACTTATGGACTTTTGGCTTATACCTCTTAAAATCCTATCCTCCAAACTACTTGAAACAACTTTTGAAAAGTATTTTGAAGATCAAATAAACTATAAAAAAACTAATTAAAAACTGATGCAGACTAACTAACTATATTTTTGGTTTTTGAAGTTTTTATGAAAAGACAAAGTACTAAAACCAAGCCTAAAAACAGATAAGCTAATTAACAAATTAATCCAAAATAATCCTAAACAGACCTAGTTTACTCTATAAACTACTTGATTATTAAATTTCAAACACTAAAATTAACTCTAACTAACTAAATTTTTGAATTGAAATTAGCCTTAAGGCTGTTTTTACAATCTGATATACTTGACATAAAAAATGACCAAACCTTAAAACCAAAAGGTGCAGACTTAAGAAACTTGTTACAACTCCTTTAAAAACACTAAAACTAGAACAATATGATTATCAAAAGCAGCAAAAACAAACTAGAACTCAAAATGCATATTAAACTGATCTTGTGATCACAGATGCTAACTACTTCTAACAAACTTTTGAAAACTTGATTAAATCTAACAAAGACCTTAAAAACTAATCCTATAAACCTTAATATGATATTTAAAATTAATCTAAAGGACCAAATGGTCTCAAGAGCTGTACTAACGGTACAGCTGATCCAAACACCCCTAATTTTAAAGAATGAAATGCTGATTTAGGCTGAATTATGGGAAAACAGATATAGCCTGAGATTAGTAAAGGTCAAATAAACATTTACCAACAAGAAATAAGCACTTAAAAGCAAGTTAGATAATCAAACAGTAATGAGCTAGATAAGACAGACTTTTATAAAAACAATGAAACCAGAGAACAAGACCAAAAAGGAAACTTCAAACAGCAAGGTACAATATAAATAAGATATAATAAGTAGAAAATAAGATGCAATAAGCAGAATAAGCAATAATAAGCAATAAGCAGTTTTAGCAAATAAGCACTTAGAAAGGATTTTAAGAGAAAACAGTGTGTACCTTGATCCCTTGCACTAAACAGGGATAAACTTTGACCTATTAAGCTCTACCTACCCAGCTTATTTAATAAGCATTTCTAAAATTACCATAAGCTCTTCCATTGCTTAGCTTATCTTCCAAAAAGCATTCCATAAAAGCATAGGTGTTCTTTAAGGTAGATTTAAAGTGAAATCTAAATTCATTTAAGCTTGTTGAGGCTTTACTGAATTCAAGCTAGCTTAAGAGTAAGATAGAGCTTATGAGAGCTTAGTAACTGAATTTGAACTCAATTATATCAAAGAAAAGACAGAATTTTAAAAGCTGAATTGAAAAGTAATTGGAAATTTCATTAATAATCAAGAGTTTACATAATCTGAAAATGGAAATTACAATAAAAGCAATAAGCTGGAAAGTAAAGCTATAAGCTACTCTATTCCTACTCGTACTCCTAGATGATCTTAACTGTGTGAGGAGATCCCCTTTTATAGCCTTGAGATGAACCTTCTAGGACCTTGAGGAGCGTCTAAGATCTCTAATCCTGGCCCTTCAATGTTTGCTTTGCTCCCAAGCATCAATTCCATCCGTTGGATTGCGTGCCACCTGTCTCAGCCAATCATTGATGTCAGGATTGCCAAGGTGGCATTCCCTTTGACGTCAGGGATGACGTATTGGCTTCTAGAAGAGGTAAGTACCACTTAAGTAGGGGTGAATTGGGTGTACGTGTGTGCAGGGTAAAAGTGAAGGAAGGGGACGGTGAACAGTGTTTTCACCCGCCCTTTTTTTTCTTTTATAAGATTGTGTTGACCCGGGGGAAATGGGGCGTTGACTTGGGCTTAGGATTTATAAAAGGGTTTTGGGCCAGGATTTTGGTTTGGTTTTGGGAATGGTTAAAAGAGTTTATAGATTTTAAAGATAACAACCGTTAGTCTTTTATTAACAAAGGACTAACGGTGTTAGTGATTTAAGGCTTTTGGTGAAATTTGATTTAACATTAAGGGTTGAGTATAATTCATGAGCTGTCATACATGCATCAACAGTTGAGTATAATTCATCTCCAATTCCAGTCAATATCAAATGAATCTCTTCCTTTTTTGATTCAAAATGAGCTTTGTTTTCAGGAGACATGTTCAGAATTGTCTCAACTGTTGTTTGTTCAGGAACTGCTGGAGAATTATCCGTTGCTGGTACAGCTGGAATTATGACAGTAGAAGGAGTGTAAGGACCTTCGAGAATGCATTTACTTAAGGCATCACCATTTGGTCTTGTATCAATGTATCGTAAGAAATGTGATCGCCATTGTGCATATCATCCAGTTGCAAGCATTGGTGGACGATCCCTTGAACCAGCTGCCATGATGTTGTTATGCATTTGACTGTCAGTTTTGGAAGTTACAATTGGAGTAGTCATGATGAATGATTGTTGAATTATGAAGTGAAAATGATTGAAGGATCTTAAGTAGATGTGTTGTGATTCAAGTTGTGGTAAAACGAATACAATTAACGTCCACGGGATTTTACAAGTCTATGATTAAAACCGAGAAAAGAATTGAGTCTTTCGCGGGATTTTACAAAATCAATAGAAAAACCGTGAATGTAAATTGATTGAGATTAAGGTTTATTTGAGTTGAATTAAATGTCTTTTAAGTCCTTGATTATGATTGTGGTTCGTTGTTTGTTAAGGTTAATTAATTGTCGTTTTAAAGTCCAAAGTCCGTTTTTTTCAAAATTAGAGTTCACCGAAATTGGTCTTTTACCGATATTGAATTACCGAAATTGGTTCAAGTGAGAATGAAATTCGGTACTGTTTAAATTAGTCAAACCGCCACCAATTAGCTAAGTCAAACCGCCACCAAAATCAGTCCAAACCGCTGGCAAATTTGAGTTAAACCGCTGCCTAATAGTTTTAACAAACCGCTGTCTTTGAGAAACTCAAACCGCTGGCAAAACAATCTCAAACCGCTGGACAATGAACACTAAACCGCTGGCTAAATATTTGAATAAACCGCTGCCTTAAATTAAAAACAAACCGTTGTCAAACAGGCTCAAACCGCTGCCTGATTTAATTTTCTCAAACCGCCACCTATTTTAACTTAAGTAAACCGCTGCTCATTCAGAAACTTAAATCGCCGCCAAAAAAAACTTATCAAACCGCCACTAGAACTTTGTCAAACCGCTGCCAAGTGGAAATTTGGACATAGTAATGTTTCTAAAGGACCAATATTAATTTTTTTTCGATTGTACCTGCATCAAACCGCTACTAAATTGGCAGCAAACCGCTGCCACAAGAAAATTAGCAAACCGCCACTATTTTTCTTGCTAAACCGCCGGCTAATAGGTTAAAAGCAAGTGCTACATCACTTTCAATCTATTTGTTTTCTTGTGTATACTTGGCAAACAAACAAACAAGTCCCTATCTAATCCAAACAGCCACTATTAAACATAGATATTAAATACAAACCTCTACCTTGAATCACAAATTCAAAATAAGTAAAGATTAACCTAATAAGCTGCTTAACGTCTCAAATAAGCTCTAAAGTGTTTAAACTAAGTGTGTAATAGAAGATTAAACTCAAGATAACACGTCTTGCCTTGTGAATCTTCAAAATTAAATCAAACCGTCACTTAGAATAACAAAATAAGCCGAATAGAATAAGCTTAAAAATCAAACTAAAAGCTTATTTAGGACATGAAATGGCAACACTCGAACTTATTTAACTAGTAGAGCAAGAAGAGAATAAGCTTAACAAAACAAAAAGCTTAAAGCTTTTTAAGCCGTGAGCTTATGAACAAAATAAGCCACGTTTTGAGCTTATTTACCACAAAAAAACCACTAATCTACCCGGGGTTCTTGTTACCAAATGTCGGTACCTCATAATCACTTCACTTCATATATGGTACACGAATTAATCAAGAAAAGTAGAAAGAAGATAGAAGTTGGAAGAAGTTTAGAGAGAGAAACAAGAGAGAGAAAGTAGAGAGAAAATAAGAATGGTTGATTTACTTGCAAGTGAAAATTACAAATGAGACCAACACCCTCTCCATCCTTGGAGAGGGGTATTTATGTTAAACCATAAGGCTTACATGCCTATGGTATTTCTACGGGCCGGGCTTAGGATTACTTAGGCTTACGCCCGATACATGTGACCGATTAGCTTACATAATCGAGCTCGTTTACCCGTTCTAGCAGCTTACGCCTAATCGAAGCTCGTTTACCCTTTTCTAGCCTATTACAGATTTTACATAATTAAATGACTCGACGACCTAATATTCTTAATGGAAATCGAACTCTCCGTGTTCTACTCAATAATTTAAGTCTAACACACTTGATACTTGGAGTGGAATAGTTTAGCTGATATAGAACACTAATTCCTCTTCTTAAAACCATCTCGCCAACCCGACCGCAGATTGATATTCCTCCCGGTCCCCTTGCAATAAGGTTTATTGAAAGTTCAAGAACTCTTTTGTAGGTACAGGCACACGGGAACACATCCAGCTCTACCCGTCTAACCCCCTGGTACTCCATTACCATAGAGTTGTTGTATACCGTTCCTCCCAACCCCATTCCATTCCATTCCACCATGTACCAATGTCCTCTATTTGTATTCCATTTCTAAACGTCTCCAACTCATTTCTATTTTATTGTTATCATCCTCATAATCTCAAACTTTCTCCTCAGCACTCGGCTTCGATAATGGGTCCTAAAGTTGCGGTTGGCTTCTTTGCTTAAGTCCAAAAGCATCGAGCCACACGTCGAGTAATCTATTTCTTCAAATGCTATCGGGAAGTCATTCCAGAATGTGTGATAGTCCGTTGTTCTATACCACAAGAGATATAGGACATGGTGAGATTTTGATACAAACACGGTTACCATAAACGAATCAACAAGTAAACAAAAGGTAATATCAAACAAAACATAATCTCTAGTGTTTGCTAGAATTGTAGAATGAATAATAAAAGAAAATATTTCATCTTATAAGGGATATAACGAAACATCATATATCGATAGAAATAAGGTACGTCATCATACAAAATCAATAGTCGATTACATCATCGATCTCAAAAGATAGGATTTACAAATCCCTAACGCTATTGCTACTAGCTAATATGTGACGATAATCAAGTCATGATGTACTAAATCTAAGGACGATATCCTAGACGCCTCATAGCAAAGGTCTCCAACCTCCTCACATCCATCATGTCATAATAACGAGTCGAACGTATCTGTCTCAACTCATCCTGAATGTACCCTATACGGCGCCAAACATTGTCGGCACGCTCTCTCTCTTCCGCCAAAGCACTCCTAAGTCTCATGTTACTCCCCTCTAGCACACTGATCCTCTTATGCATACGAGTCATCTCTCTCTCATCAGCCAATGCTTGGATCTCCTGAGCCCTTTGCTCATCCTTAATGTCAGCAATCCTCCAAATATGATCATACAAATCCTAAATAACTACATATAACCCAATATTGAAGTCCTCTCCAGATCCCCCATCACTAGCAGCAGGAATCTCTGGCTCAGTAACTCTATCAACTCCAATATCTACAGTTCCCCTAGCACTAGACTCGGCCTCATCCTTAGCCTCGTCGTCTCTCTTCAATCCAATCTTAGTCTCAGCCCTAATCTCATCAGCTGTTATAGCCTCTATTGCAATATCTGCCTCAATGTCAACCATAACATCCGAATCAATATCCTCATTACTATCTACCTCTATACTCCCCTTATTACTATCCTTTGGAGATGATGTGGTTGAAAAACCCATAATCCTCTTGCGATGTAGGAGAAGATTAGCACGAGCAAATGATAAAGCTCCTAGCGTGGGAGTAGCTAAAGGTACTAAAGTAGCCGAGGACCTACATCTTTTTTGAAATGGTCTAGCAGACGGCGAAGGTGCAGGTGAATGAATAGCAAGTGAATATGGTGGTCTCTCAGATAAAGAAGTCAATGATTTAGATGAAAAATCCCTAGATGATGACTTGAAAGTAGTTGGTGGGTACACAATAGATAATGGTGCAACCCTCCAATGGTGATAGGCCTCACTATCCTGTGGAGTCCTAACAGGGTGTAGATCAACAAACCTGTGTAGTGTAGGTGAATTATCGGCAGTAGAAGCAGGTGAATCTGATGAAGATGAATAAGATGGTGCTCTACGCCTCTTACGAGGTGGTGATAATGATGAAGAATGGAACCCCTTATGGTTCGTTGGTATGCGAGACAGATATGGATGAACTCTCTTCCTCGCAGTCAACATCCTAAGTACCTCATCAAGGTGGGTACGATATGGTCAACCAAAAGGAATCTCCTAACCAGTTAATACCAAAATAGCATGTCGGCGTGCTACCTTAGGTGGTGCAGGTACAATCCGATGTGGTATAGGTAATACAATGTCAGTAAATGGTAAAGAATGAGTAGATGATGATGATGGTACTGATCGTGATGCTACCTTTCCCCTCCAACAGGCAACGGCAATCTTATGTGAGTCAAGTGATGAAAGACTCTTAAGTGAATCACTGCCAGAGGAATCGTCGAATGCCTTAGAAGAATCAAAAGAATGTAAAAATGGAGATACGATATGTACAACTGGTGCATGAACTGGAGATGATAGATCCTCGAATGGATCAGTCTCTAAAGTGGAGTGAACATCTAGGTCAAGTACCCCGGTAGTCAAAGCGACAACAGCCGTCGCCACCTCCGAAATAGCAGGTTTGACAATAGGAATCGTGCCGAACGTAACAACCCGAGAAGTGGACGATCCCACATTCTCCTTTGAAGAGTCAGTAGAAATAGAAATGATTGAAGTAGCCATAAATATGCACAAGCGAAAGTTTATATAAATCTCTTTATATGAAACCATGCTCGGTGAGCGTGGTATATAAATGCAATATAAAATATATCATGAAAAAAATAAGGTGAAATGTAGAATAATTTGGGGAATATAATATAATTAATACTTAGTTATATATTAATAGGGATTTCATATATACGGCAAATAGGAACACGTAAGGATCATATACTGGTTATAGACCAGACCTAATATTCTACCTGGTTCTCTATAACATTGGCTCTGGATACCAATCTGTCACACCCCCAAATCGAGTCCCATCGAAATAAGTAACCGAGGCGTGACATCATGAATATACATCATATAGTGTATAGAAGAACGACTTCTAAGGGACGTTTTAAAAGTTTAACACCGTTGAATGGATAGATTAAACATAGTCATTACATAAGTTAAAAGGTTTGAATAGATAAGTGCGGAAGCATAAAAATGTTTTAAAAGTTTACAACAATATTAGATAGTATTGCAATCTTGAAAAGGGGCCAAGTCATTTCACGAACATCACATAGCACATCAAGACTCCAAAGCTAAGCACCTGAGAAAAACACGCTTAAAACGTCAACAAAATTGTTGGTGAATTCATAGGTTTAGATAAGATACAAGTATGGACCACAAGATTTAATAACGTGTGAATCGGCTGTAACACATACAACTTGACACCAAAGCTAAATTACAGTTGTAGCACAATAATGCCAAGTTGCCATGCAGGTATCTAGTTCAAAATACCCGTAGGGTCGACATGGTATGCATCCGTTGTATCAGCCCCTTGATACAGGTAAGAATCACAAAACCCGGATGAGGATTATTAATCCCTAATAGATCTATTAATAACACTCGCGCTTACTCGCAGTAATTAACGGTTCATGATACTGGCAAAGTTGTGAACTAACGGTACTTAGGCAACACGTAAACAAGTAAGAGTTTTAATACGGTACTTGTGTCCAAAGTTAAAAACAAGCAGGGTTCCTCACCCCAAATAGTTGTAAATCATTTGTAAAACGGTAAAAATATGGGGCTATGAACTCACCTTATGCAACCAGTGAGTGAACGATAATCAATGATATGATGAACACAATAATCAACGTACGAGACATGAGCACCATCCTAATTGCGACCTATTTAAGTGACGCGCTTTAGGAGAAGGAATATACTTAACGAAATAACGCATAACACGACTATAGATATCACATAGCATCCACATGTGTTGTGTTTTGGTTTGATTAACAAAACGTGTATTTACGCGGATAAAAGACCTTTAATTAGGTTTTCAACACTTAGGCGAAAAGTTTCTATATTTGGAAAGTTTCCATTTTTAGAAAGTTTAGAACTCCGCGACGTTAATACCGTCCCCTAATATTGGTTAAGTCCATTTACCCTAAACGCACTAGATAAGCTCAAACGCCTACTTCCACTTTCAATTCATTAATATCTAATCCGTAAATCAAAACTTACTATACTTAGAATCTTTAACGTTTTCAAAGTCTCATCATTAGAAGCTCTCAAACACGCTTTAATAGTATATAAGTGTTGTAACAACTTTTGCTAAGGTCTCTACATCCCAAACGAACCCGAAAACATCCGAAAACCCTTTTTAAAGTTCCAATCAGCTCAAAAATAATTTAGAGTATCTTAAAAACGACTCAACTTTATAATGTTATAACTCACTCGTCTTTGACTTTCAAGCTTAAAAACCTCGTGAAAGTTTACGTAAAATATCATTTCGGACAACTTTTGTGTTTTACATATTTACCAATTCGGACTCGAAAAGGGTCAAAATTTAATCTTTAATTCGGATCAGAAGGTATATTTGGAAAAATGTTCAAGTTTTGACAATACGGAAAAGACCATAACTTATTCGTTTTACGCCCAATTTTTACGTTCCTTATACCGAAAGTTGCACATCGGCATCTACTATCATTACATAAAGGTCTACGCTTGCTAAAATATTTTTAAGTCTTGCTAATCCCTATTACCAAAATCGGCAGCCCACTTTATTTGTCGAAATCGACATCAAAGCATCACCACAACTTCTCAAATCTCAAGCTAACCTATACTCCATCATCTACTTAATCCACAACACAAATCTCTATCCTAATCCCATCTCTAACCTCTTTCAAACTCTCTAATCCATCACCTTAAACCAAATCAACCATACGCAAACCCAATACTTTCAATATTTCATTAACTTTCAAAAACACATCAACTTTGTTTTATGAAATTAACACAACAACATGGATACTAAATATTTAATAATAAGAAACTTAAATAAGGAAAGAAGGAAAGAAAAGAGCTTAGGAGTTGCTTACAAATAAGAAGAATCAAAAGAAAACTACAAGATCTTTACTAGATGATGATGAACTTGTAAAACCCCAAATAATGTATCACAACCCTAACTTTTAAGCTCTTGCAAAACCTTAAGAAACAAATGATATAGCCCTATGGAACACCTTAGATGATCTTGGAAATGAACACAAATTTAATGAATCTTGAATAAATGGAAGACAAATACCACTTTATGGTGGTGGTATTTGGGTCGTGAGCTACAAGAAGAAGGAAGGAAGAAGAGAAATTTTGACAGGCTTGTGAAATGAAATGATACCTTAAGTTCTGATATGAGGTTCTATTTATACTTTAGGTTTAGGGTTTAAGGTGAATCATGGCTCAAGCCAAGAGGCTTGATCTCTCTCTCCTTTTGGTCCTTGGGGTGCGACGGCTAGCACAAGAAAAAGGGGAAAGAAAGGCTAATTTTGCAAAAAGGGTTCAAGTCTCGTGTGCTTAGTGCTTTTGTGGTCCATGGTGGTGGTACAAGATGTAAGAAAATGTTGGTGCATGGGAATTAAACTCCAAAGATGTCACCATCTTTGTTTTTCATGCACATGAGTTGGTTTTGTGTGCACCTAAAGTGAAAAGATGCTTCTTGATTTAGTTTGGTGACTAGCACCGAAAATATTGAAAGGGAGGGGGATATGGTTAGAAATTCTTAAGCTTATTAATACTAGAAATCGATAACTTGGGTTTACATGCAAAGGTGGTAGGTTTTTGGTGTTCAGTTAGGCACAAAATGACGCAAAACGCACACGAAAAACATAAAATTCATAAACGTAAACGTATATAACCAAAGTAATACTTTAGAAAGATCCAATTAAGTATATTATGAGTAGACTAATCTTAGTCCGATGTCGGAACGCATCTGATAACGTTTTTCAGTTTTACGCGGGACAACTTCCTGGTTTTCGGTCAAATTATCACGTAACTTATAAAAGTCAAATTAATGAGCAAAAAAGGTAAAATATTGACCTGGAAATTTACGGAGTGTCACATATATTAGATAAGGAGAGTCTGAAAGTTCTTTGGATGTTCATTTGGACGATTCTTGGATGAAGATTTAGCCGAAATCATTTAGTTTCTTCTCCAATATTGAGTAAACCAGGGGAGTATTAGTTTCTCTCGCTTTTTATTTATCTTCCTTTATTCATTTTTCGGATACTCATGGAACATTTGGGACAATTTTCAAAATAAGTGTAGGGGTAATAAAAACCTTAGAGATTATTCTTCCATTTGCATTTGCCTTGTTCTTAAAAAGATGTGTAATACACCGAAACATAGTTTAGGATGGTAATTTTGGCCTAAATTTTAAAAAATATATGGCATATATCTGTGAAACTATAGTATTAGAAGCGTCTCATGGATAAGAGTTATATTACTCGCACAAAAACCCTACCACTCAAAAATTCCACCCTCAAAATTTTAAGTTCGCCCCTAGATCTTTAGGAATAAAAGCATTCATTTTTAATGCTTGTGAGAGTGTACCGGTAGTATTATAGATTCTAAAACTTGCTTTAGCGATGCATCTTGAGACCGCTAGTGAGATCGCATTCGTGTGATTAGGATTTACTAAGTGATAAGGGGCATCAGGATAACCCTTATTTTTAGCATGCGTTTGTTATAGTTATGATAAATCTCATTGGTTATATAAATACCCTCACACTGTCACACCCAGCCAATGCGGAAACGCGAGGCGTAACAAGATCGATATCATCACAACACATTGGTGTCAACAATAGAGAATAACTAAAATGCAATTAAATTAAAACTAAAGTGTTATGACGACACCTAACACAAGAGAAGTTTGGTATTGAGGTTAATCGCAACACCACAATACATAGACATAAACAAATCCCAAAGATAATATCATCATAAAACAAAGTATTAAAAGTACGAAAGTATGAAATAAAGTCTCTAAAAAAGAAGGCTCCACAATGCAGATTCCTAGAGTCTCACTAGCTACGCAAATTAACATCCTTAGCTTCGCTAGGCTCACCTAAAATGATACTTTAAAACGTCAACATAATGTTGGTAAGATTCACATATTTGATACAAATTACTTACCCTTGCTGCAAATTATAATCATTAGGACATACAAGCATATTATACACGAATGCAGCAATTAAAATCATCACACAATTAATTACACATTCGGGCTTAGATTAGCACTGGCACTATAAGCAACCAAGCTCACCTAGAATGTACCACACAGTATGGGGTAGAAGTACCCCTCCGATCCAAATCACCACACAGCGTGAGGTAGGCGTACCTCTCCGATCTAAATAACCA
>BQNB010111415.1:2358-22353 GCA_026074375.1 Tanacetum coccineum | reverse complement strand
TTTTAGTTCAAAGTAATTTTAGAGTTTAGTGTTTCATAAGCATCTTAGAGCTAAAAATTAGTTAATGTAGGTTTAAATACATTTAGATAGTGAGTGTATGAGTTTTAAAGTAGGAATTTAACCTGCACTTAGGAATCTGTCAAGTATATCAGCAATAGCAGTATTAATTTAGTTAATACTGCTGCTGCCTACCAACTTTCTAGCTACTTTTTAGCATTCATAATTAGGAGATAGGAATTAGTATTAAGCAAATTATTAGTACTCCATTAGCTTTACATAAGTCATCTTTTAAGTTTCATTAATAAGCTCTAGTCTAGCTTTTAGGTATTTGCAAAAGTGGTATAGCAACAGTTGAGATTTTTAGCTTATTTTCTTTTGGATTCCTAAGTTCTAGTTGATTTTATCAAAAACCTTTTATCTAGGTTTATTCAAAGTTCATAGGTTAGTTTATTTCCAAAAATTCAGTTTCTAGGAATTAGTAATAAGCTAGTTAGCTTATTAAGATTAACTTAAATTCAGTAATAAGCCTGAACTTTTACTTTTTAAGTACAAATTTCTCATTAATCTTGTTTACTCTTAGCTTATTTCTTTTTAGAAATCCCTAGTACACATTTTAAGCTTCATTTAGCTTCTTTTGGTTTTAATTTTCATGTAGTATTAAGCTAGATATAAGCCATAGTTTAGAAAAGTAGAAATTTTTAAGCAAATCCTTAGTTTCTGTTACACAGAATTGAAAGCTAATTTTCTAGCTTATTTAGTTGATAAAAGTACAAAGAGCTTTTGTTAAAGTTGTAGTCTATAAGCTCAAGTCTAACTTTGTAGTTTTAAGTTTTTGCTAATTTTTATTTTTTAATAAGCCAAAAATAAGCTGAATCGTAGGGTCTTTTTGGTATTTTTGCAATAGTTTAAGGATGCCCGTTTTCATTATAGTATAATTTTTTGCTAGATTTCCCGCCTACCCTTTTCTTTCTTTCTTTACACTTTCTACCCTGTTCTTTTAGAATAATAAAATAGATTTAATATTTTTAATATTAGTTTTAATAAAATTAGGGTTAGGTTTTTAATTGACAAAATTAAGGTTCAATTGCTTTATAAAATTTGGGCATTTTTGTACCTTTAGGTTTCTGCACATTTTAAGTAGATAAAAACAATTTTTCTTTAAAAATTCATAAAAAATTCAAAAATAGTTAAAAAATTCTAATTCTTTTTCCTAAAATTTTCTTTTTAAATTTGTGATTTTTAGGTATAAAATTTGTTAAAAGTAGTGCTTTAGATTTTAAATTTTAGTTTTAGCTCACGTTTTTAATTCACATTTGTTAATTTTTCGTGCTAGTTAATTGATTTTAGTTTCTTTAATTGTTTCTTTAGTTTAATTGTGCTATTATATTCGTAGTGTAATTCAAAGTCCAAAAATCCTTTAACCATTCTTGACTCGAATCCGAATTATTCCCAAATCTCAATTCACGACTTCGTTGGGATACGACCCGAGAAGAAATACTTCCCGGTTAAAAATATACATATTGTGTTTTCTTAAGTGAGAATTTATCCTTTTATTTCTCTTGTTTGAGAAGTAATTTGGAAAGAATTTTCACGGGATTAATATTATATATATATAAATTTGACTAGTGCTCACAAACGCAAACCATGTTAACTCTTCAATTATTGACTTCCAATGTATCATCGCACCTCGTGCCTTATTGACCTGAAAAACATGCTTAAAACGTCAACATAATGTTGGTGAATTCATAGGTTTATGTAAATCAATAGTAAGACCACAAGATTTCCAAGTGTATGATTTAGCAACACATGCAAACATCATAAAAAGTGGTCACGTTTTCCTAAGCTCATGACACTGAGGCTCGACTTGTCCTTGATTGAAAATTACCCCGATTTTGGTTTAAAAATTTTCCCCCCGGATTTTAGTTGAAATTTATCCCCAATTTTGGTTGGTTTGATGGTTTTGCATAGGATGAAAACCGGAGGTCGAATTTGGTTTCAACCATCTGAGTCGTAACTGGCAATTTCCTTGGTGTAGTTTTAACTTGCGGCGCTTTTGTGACACGTAATCTTTGATATTGTTCACGATAAATGGTTTGCCATCGGTGGCTGGAAACAGATTTTGGTAAGAATGACCACCCCCGCAAGTTACCAACTTTGGCTCGACACGCTTTTACGGAGCGGGAGCTTGATTTGGTTATTCTTATCGAGAATCAATGCTCTAACCATATCTTTCAGCCTCCAGGCAACCAACCGGATGACACTGCTGGGTAAAGAGCACCGTAACCACTTTGGAAAACAAAGGCCTTGCTTCTTCGTGATTGACGAACTTTGAATTTAGCTCTCGATGATTTTTAGGCAGTCTCAAGCATTTTTATCCAAAAAATTACCACCCTCAAGGAGTTTTCATGAACTTGAATCATTTTCGAATTAGGGCAATTATAGAATGTATCGGTTGATGCAATTCCCTTAAACACCATGATGCTCGCACCCTAAGAAGAGGCATGAATCGGTCCCATTCCTCGTAAAACGTTTCATCAATTTTATTTGAAATATCGAGATTTTAATTTCAATATTTATTGTTTTAGAGGAGGAAGAATTTTGTTAAGGATTTCAAAACAAGAATCATCCCATGTAAAATCAACGAATGGGGTTCTTTTTCAAGCCAAATCCGGGCGGCCCCCTCGAGGGAAAATGGGAAAAGCACAATCATAACAACTTACTCGGACTTCGGAGAACGTTCCATCGTAGAAGTGATCTGTTGAAATAAATCGGATGTGAGCATGTGGGTCTTCTTTATCATTCCAAAAAAAATTGCTTTAATGTTGAACAAGATTGAAGTAGACCAGGCTTTGATCCTCAAGTGTTCGCGTAAATTTCGGGAACAACGATCGCATCCTCGTAACCCTCGGTGGGTGCTTCGAGTAATTGCGCCATAGTACGATTATCGGCCATCGTAACTATGGGATGATTGAAAGTTTCTTGATTGTTATTTGGTTTCTCAAGATTGGGTGATTCAACAGAAGTTTGTCGGACTTGTTGTTGTCGACGTTTACGGGCTTGAGAACGAGTGCGCATGCACAAAATAGAAATATAAAAAGAAAATTTACACTAATTTTTTTTTTGTGGTTTTTTTCCAATGATTTATTTACAATTATTTTAAAACGGACAATGAGGTAGGACAACTTCAACCAAATAATCTACTTACTTCACGGTAGCTCTCAAAAAGATAAACGCACAAGTGAGCGGAGGAGTAGGAATAGCGCGAAGCTTATTTCTCCTTTCGGGTCGTAGTTCCTCGGAACAACCCTCCTTATACCCACTTTATAGTTTGTTAATCAAATCGAGGTGAGCCGTACGTCGTAAGAGACACAAATGACAAGTTTTTAAATCTTTTGTTCGATTTGGGAACCAACAAGTTCACCGGAATTTATTATGATAATACTTTAGTGAAAGTATTATATGATTGATGAATTTTATTTCTTGATTAAGACAATGCTTTTATATTATGGTTTTTCCTTGTTTTTATACATAAATACTAAAAAGAAATAAAAATATTTTCCGCATTTTTAATAAAAATAAAAGAGATTATTTACAAATTCAAACCACGTTTGTCAAACGTAACGATAATATCGTTTCCAGCCTCCCCGGCACGCCCAAAAATTGATTCGATCAATAATATATATATATATAAATATTATATATAATATATTATATATATATATATTTATATATATATATATATATATATATATATATATATATATATATATATATATATATATATCACAAGCAAACCACTCAAACCCAATTACCCTTTACCAATGATTGTCAAGAGTTCACAAATTAATATATATATATATATATATATATATATATATATATAATATAATATAATATAATATATATGGTGAGTGTGGTGACCGAAGTATGAATCCTGGGTCGTTAAGACTCAACAAGGCTTGGAATTGAAAAACGCATGCCGAATGGATAATCGATGTTTGAATATTACAAAATTATGATTGGTTTTCTATTTCTACAAGTTAAATATGCAAAAACGATTAAATAAAACCTAAAAACGAAAGCTATATAACTTAAAACCTAAAACGGGCACGAAAAACGAGGGTCAAAAACCTAAATTTTGCAATTTTAACCCTAGAACAATGTTTAAACTAAAAATAGATTCTACTTGACTAAAAACGAAGTTTAAAAAAACTAGACTAAAAACGGAGTTCGTTTGGACCAAAAAATGGGGACGAATCTCGTTCTTTAAAAAGTGAATTTTTGTAAAAATGACCCTACAAGAAAACAACTATTTTTCCTAGAAACTATATGACAAAGAAAGAAAAAAGTAAAATTTTTAATTGTTCCTGACTTTTAATTTTAATTTTTTAATGATTTTTTTAAAAGTTTTTAAACCAAACATAAATTATAAAAAATACTAAACGGTTACAAAAAATTCTAGAAATAATTACACAAAATACTTAAAGAATGAAGGTCCAAGAAAAATATAAAAAGTTGTCACAGCGTATCAAATTAAGCTGTAAATAACTCCAAACAGCTTTATTGCCAAAATGGGCCAACAACTCTTAAATAATAAATCCAACAAACCACTACCGGATGAGCTATTGTAGCACAGCGGTAGTGGTGTTTGTTTCTTTGGGTTGGCGTTGTTGAGTCAGGGTTCGATGCCCTAGCTCACCTCTGACTTCCCACTTTCCCTTTTATTTTATTTTTCAAATTTTTTTTACAAACTTACAAAGGACTTATAAATAAGCAATTTTTATAACTACAAGTTTTTACAAAAGCTTATAAATAAGCCAGAAAAAGCACTTAAAACAGACAGAATGCTTATTAAGCTAAATGGCTTTTTTTCTTTTGATTTTGATTTAAAAAGCTACAAAGGCAAACAAGCTATAAAATAAGATTAAGCTAACACCTAATAAGCTAAAGCTAACCTAAATAAGCAAATTAGAAAGGGAATTAAGCTGTAAAAAGCTTAATAAGCTACTGACACAAGTATGAGTGCAAAACAGACAAAGGGGCACCTTGAGGCTTATTTTTAAGCACTCAAAAGGGGGTCCTAAGCTTAAAGCTTGGAGGGTCTTAAATATTAGCTTATAATTTTCCTAAAAGTGCAAAAAAGATTAAAGATTTAGTCAAAAATAAGCCAAGAAAAAGGTGTGCCAATTGGCTGTTTTGCACCAGGGCAAAAACAAAGCCAAACAGCCCTTTAAGACACTTTAGGCTTATAAATAAGCCCTAAGACAGACCCTTAATCACTTATAAGCTATAAAAAGGAAAAGAGGACATAAAAAACTATAAGAAAAAGTAGTTTAAATAATCAAAGCAGACTTCAATTATTTTGAACAACTAATAAGCTAAAAAAACTAATTAAAAGAGCAGTAATAACTTTAAAGTTAATACAAGCCCAAGGGGTGTATTTTAAAATGAAAAAGGCTTTAAAAAGCTAAACTATGGGCTGAATTAAACTAGAAATAAGCTGAAATGAACTTAGTCTAGAACAACTAGCAATTGTAAACCAATAACCAGGGAAATAAGCAAATTAACTCAAAAAATCATTTTCCCTCCCCCCCCAAAAATGTAAAAAAATTCTACAAAACAAACAACAGTCCCTTGGGTGGCTTTTTGGGCTTAAAAATAAGCTGGCAAAATGGCATCCTAGTTCAAAATAGCAAAAAACAAATTGATATTTAAGCTCATAACCATTAATCAAACTCAAAAAGCATTTGTGAAACCTCTGGATAAGCCAAATACCTAATGAAAAAAAGCTCAAAATTCATTTTTTAACTACTTATGCAGATTTTTGGCTAAGTCTTAAACTACAAATGCACCCTATTCTAACTCTTACTCTATGCATTAAAAACTCTTAAAATGAACATGTAAAAGAGGACAAAAGACCACTTAAGCCAAATATCAAAAATAAGCTATTCTACAAAAGGAAATAACCTCAGATTCACAACATGGCTATTTTAAACTTATTTTTTTGAGATTTAATGTATAAAAACTTGATTAAACTACTTATTAGACTATAATTAAGCTAAATGAAATTGACTAAATGACCCAACCCATGACAATACCCAGTTTGACCCATTTTCACCCTTATCCCAAACACCCCTTTAAGTTTCAAAAAGGGACTTTAAAAGGCAAATAAGCTGAATTAGCTTAAGATTCTTGAAGAAAATTAACTAAAAAGAAATAATAAGCATAAATGAACAACAAATAAGCACTTAAATAAGCTAAAGCAGGATAAGCATAAAATAAGCTAAATATTGAAATTTAAGAGGTAAAAAGAAGAGTACCTTTGTCCTAGCTTAACAAGGACCTCTTAAGCCCTTAAAGGCTTAAATCTACGAGCTCTAGCTTAAGTATAAGCTAGTAAATAAGCCAATAAGCCCATCCAATTCTGGCTTATCATCCAAGTGGCTTATTTTTGATTCTTTTTTCAAACAAATGCTTATGAAACTTTAAACTATGGAAAGTTTAAGTCTCATACGCTTAAATAGGCTTCTATAAGAGCTTATAGGAGCTTATGGGGTGAATTTGAAGACAATGAAGTTTCAAGAGAGAATTTGGATTTAAATAACTTTTGTATTTAACGACAAAGAGAGTCCACTGTCTGGAAATTTAAAGACAGTAACTAAGCTTAAAATCCATTGAAGATTAAACAGATTACACACTAGATGGATCCCACAAACTAAGCTAATACATGTCCCGATTTTAAACAAAAAAAAAACGAATTAAGCTTGGTCTCTGGGTCTTCTCCTTGTTTTCCCTTCCTGTGTTTCTTTGTAGAGACAAGAACCACAATGTGTTTGTTGTGTGAGAGCATTTACAAACCCAATCTCAGCCCTTAAATCTTCTTGTGCTTCTTTTTAGTCATCACAGCCATTAGATTGGGTTGAAAATGGTGAAGGATTGCCAAGTTGGCACTTATACAGCTGGGGTAAGTTAGTGGGGTGAGGGTAAGTTTATCCATGGGGTAATTGGTGTTGCAGGTTTAAAAGGAGGTGAAAGCTCGTGAGTGGGTGGTGGTTTTTAAAATGGGCGGGAAAATGGTGTTTATAAGGGAAACAGGTAGAAGTTAAGTGTTTTGCCAACTTTGGTCCTCCAACCTTTAATCTCTTATTGTAAAATTCGTCCTTGATGGTTATATAAGATTGAGGCTTTGGCAAAATGCCCCCTCAACCTTATATCTTTAGTTGCAAAGTCAGTCCTTGTGGTAATATGACTTTAGGGGCTTGGCAGGTTTGGCCCCTAAAGTTATATTTCAAATAAATAGCAATTTCAGCCCTTGTAGTCTTTTATCTCTAGCAATAACTTTATGGATTTGCAATTTGTGTTCCCTCAAAGTGCTATTTTCTCTTCATTTTCCCGAGTTGAACTTGACTTTGTCGGGGTTTGACATTGACTTTTTTTTGACTTTTACTATTGACATTTTGACTTTGACTTTGCTTCGTCTTTTTTACACTTTTTCCATTTCGTGCCTCAGATTTATGTCATTTTTGGCTTTGGTTTTTCGTCCTTTTGTGTGGGATATCCGTTTCCTGCACATACAAATGCAAAAACAAACATATTATTTGGCAGTTTTTGTCTGTTTTTAGTCATTTAAGCTCGTTTTTAGAGGTAAAAGATATGTGTAATTAAGCACATACCAATTGGACCTTTAAAACACATAATGGACCTTAACGGGCCTAATGAGGCCCATTAAGCCAAAAATAAGCTCGTTGAGCTTACCTATAATGCCGAGATAGTTTTACAGCTTATTGGGACTTAATAAAAACAAATGCCACTTTGTTGGGTTAAAATTGCAATTTTACAAGTTAGAGGACAAAAGTGCCAATTTAAAAACTATATGGTTTAAAAACTTACTGTCATTTCAGATTGTAATAAGTTTTTAGGGGCTAATTTGAATCATTTTGAAAGATAAGAGGGGCTGATATACACTATAAGGACCTAAAATGAAACCTAGTAAAGTGGACAGGACTAAAAGTTAATTATTGAAACTTAAGGTTTAAAATGCAAATGATATATATTGATAGACCCCAGGACTGTTTTTTGGTAATTATAAGAAACTTAAAGGTGTTTTGAAACAAAAGTGAATTGTGTAAACACTTAACGATTCAGGCACAATTATAAATCGTACATTAATTCGATATAAACCACGACTTAAATAAATATAAGTATTTATGAACAAAGTTATACGTTTCCCAAGTGCCATCGTTATTATACAATAATCATGACACCACCACACAGTATAACAGTATATATAAATTTTTATAATTGAATTAGTTTATACACTGAGTCATTAGCCTAAATATGTAGACCTAAACTTGACCGTATTTAACTTAGTTATTTTGACGTGTATTTCAATGCTTACTTGGGATATATATTTATCATCCCGAGGACTTACCATTTAAGGTGAGTGTCATAAGCCCATGTATTTAACAATCTATTAAATGATTTACATCTTGGGGTCGAACATGCTTGGTTATACAAATTGGAACCAAGTGAATATTTAACACTATGATTACGTGTTTGCCTAAGTAGCGATAACAACCCACTGAGCCCACTATCAGAACTGTCAATTACTAATGTAGTGCGAGTGATTATAAATAGATCTATAAGGGAGTTTAACACCCCTATATTTGGGTGAGTATTGCTCACTGTGCTGTGCCGTTTTTGCCGGACAAAAACGTAAACCATGTCAGATTTGGGAATGTTTCGGGTTAAACATCAATCACAAAAAAGGGCAATGTTGGTAATAGATTTCATTCATACATTCCGACTTCAGGTCCAGAGCTTGTTAACGTAATTCATTTTTATGATGTTTCATTTGTTGCTAAATCATACACTTGGAAATCTTTTGCGGTCCCTACTATTAGATTTACATAAAACCAAATATGAATTCATTCACCAACTTTAAGTTTGATATTACTATAAAGACATGTTTTTTACTCAAGTTAAAGCACGGGGCTGCATCACGAAGTACTTGGGGTCACTCTTTGGAAAGAGTCAGTACTAAAAGATTTGGGCGTATTACATTTGGCACATTATTATACACCTCAAGAGGAAGATATTCTGATTCGTAGGTCTGAAAGGACACGTCGAGCTCCAAATCATTTATGTCTAAATGTAGAAGAGGAGGAGCATAGTCTAGGGGATCTTAATGAACCCACTAGCTATAAAGCCGTAATGTTAGATGCATAATCTAATAAGTGGATCGATGCTATGAATGCGGAAATACAATCCATGATGGACAATAATGTATGGGTCCTGGTCGATCTTCCTCCTAGTTGCAAGACCGTTAGGAGTAAATGGATTTTTAAGAAAAAGACCGACATGGATGGTATTGTACACGTCTATAAAGCTCGTCTTGTAGCAAAGGGTTATACTCAACTCTACGGGGTTAATTATGAAGAAACGTTCTCACCCATCGCTAACATTAGAGCTATTAGAATTCTCATATCTATAGCAGCATACTATGATTATGAGATATGGCAAATGGATGCTAAAAACCCTTCTTAAATGGTTATCTTGATGAAGACATTTATATGGTACAACCTAAAGGTTTTGTTGATCCTAATCATCCCAGAAAAGTATGCAAGCTTAAGAGATCCATTTATGGTCTTAAGCAAGCATCAAGAAGCTAGAATAAAAGATTTGATGAGGAAATCAAAAGGTTTGGACTTGCTCAAAATCTTGATGAGACATGTGTATATCAAAAGGCTAGTGGGAGTAATGTTATATTCCTCATCTTATATGTTGATGACATAATCATCATGGGTAATCATATTCCAAGTTTACAAAGTGTAAAGGATTATCTTGGAAAGTGTTTTGCTATGAAGGATTTGGGGGAAGCAGCATTTATTCTTGGAATCAAAATCTATAGAGATAGATCGAAGCGATTAATTGGACTTTGTCAAAATGCTTACATGGATAAGATCTTAAATGATATATAGAATCAGAGATAATTCCAAACGGGTCCATATCCCCATGCAAGAAAGACCTTGACATGAATAAAGCACACGGTGCTTCAACACCTGAAGAGGTGAAGACGCATAGCAAAATGTACCTATGACTATGTCTGTGGGTTCCATTATGTAAAGATGTATAGATGCACTAACCTGAAGATGCTGTTCGCAGCAAAATATAACAATCCGTTTTCAACAGAATCCTGGTGAATGTCATTGGACTGCTGTGAAAAATATTCTTAAGTATTTAAGAAATACTAAAGATATGTTTTTAGTTTATGGTGGAAATCCGGAAGCTGAACCTCGAGTTGATTGCTATTGCGATGCTGGATTTGAGACTGATAGAGAATGATACAAAATCTCAGACAGGATATGTCTTCATTTTTTGAATGTAGGTCATGTGGACTGGAAGAAGCTCACAAGAAAGTACTACTGCACTGTCTGTTACAGAAGCTAAAATACATAGCTCTTCGGAAGCGTGCAATGGAAGTTGTTTGATTAGGAAGTTTATTTCAGGCTTGGAATAGTATAACAATAAAAAAAGCCGTAGTTGGATGTTTTTGCGATAATTTAGCCACACTTCATTTTGCCACAGAACCAAGGAGTACAGAAAGGCACCTACACTACCATCGATATATCATTAGTTCGTAGAGTGCACTTGCACTAGGAGCGAAATAAATTCTTAAAGTTTCACTACATAGACAATCTGGTTATCCTTTTAACGAAGCTTTACCTAAAGGAAAGCTTACACAACATGACTATGAAGCATGGACTGTTTGTTTTTAGCTATAGTTTTCATGTTAGATCGGAAGTTAGTATATGGATAATAGTTGAAACAATTTATTTTTATGATAATGATACTTGGTATTTTGTTATACATATATCTTAAATTGTATCATATATTTGCATGTTTAAATCCATGAATAATAAAAGTTATTATTCTAAATTAATCCGTTGTCGATTAACAATATGGGAATATTGTTAAATTAAGACAATTCTGAGTGATTGGTGATATTATAGATATTAAGGATGTGTCCACCAAACTGTACATGATTTTCAAAGATGAGTATTGGATTTCCGCCAACACAGAGGATATACTTATGAATCTGTCTCATCAGTAAAACCTTGTAAGTATTTTATTTACAAAAATAAATCCTTAACTTGAGATGCAAGTAGGTCCTTGCATATGTAGATAATCCTTCTTGATCTAGTCCCGAAGTTATCCTAACATTGGATAACTAATAAGGGCTATTTCAGAATGATTTTGAAGCAATGATGACTAAGCTCTTGTTGTCAATATAGAATTTGTTCCGTCCAAAGGTTGAAGAATTTGAGCCACTGGCCCCCATCAAGATTAATCCAGATGTGTGATGGACGTACCCGAAAACTCCATTAATATTTCTCATTGATTTCGGTAATCTGATTAGTTTTACATAACGAGAAAACAAATCGTTAAATAATGGAATGACTATTGATCCATATCTATTTTTAACACGGTATCAGAAACAAAGGGATTGTAAATTCATAAATCATTTTGTCCGTGTTTTGAGAAACCACACTCGGATGTTTCTAGGAGCATTGGCGTGTTGCTAGACTCTTACCAATGTTATTATATAATTTATACATGTCCAAGTGGGAGCTGTTGGAAAATGAACAAATATAAATTATATATGTCCGGGAATTATTCGAGCCTAAAGGGACGCACACATTAATATGTAGAACAATGTATTTAATATATTAATGTAATATATAATTAAGATTAAACAAATCGATCGTAAAAAGTTTCACAAGAATAGAATATTAGTCGTTGAATCATTAAAGAGACTAATTAATGCAAAAATCGGAAAAGGAAAAGAGTTGGTTTTCCCCTCCCCTTAGCCTCCCGAATAATCTCCCTTCCCTTATGGAAAGGGAATTGCTTTGCTTCTCACTAAGAGTAAGGGCTATAAAGGAAAGTCTTATGGTGTGTTGTAAATCAAAACTTAAACCATAAGAAACCCTAAATGCGTTCCATGCCTTTCCCTTGGCTGACCGAACCAACCTCAAACCCTTTGAGGGATTCTGTTTTCTCCTTTCCCCTTGTCGAACGAACCAACAAACACACCCTTAGGGTTTTCCCAGTGTTGCAGGTTTTACAATCAAGAAGTGCTATTCGTGTGTTGATGGAATTGTTTTCAAACGAAGAGCTCATTTGGTTAAACACTATGAGTACTAGCATACGACATTGGTTGCTAAAACGTATTGTTTGAAAACTTAGAAGCTCATTTCTTTTGATGTTGGAGTTTCGCGTGGTATTATAATGCGCATATATGAAACGGAAGTTGTTTTTATTAAAAAAAAAAAAAGACACCGTTTTTTATTATGATTAAAGCAGTCTAACGTTCCTTGCTAACGTGTATATCTTCAATCATAATATTATAAAATTAATAATGGAAAAAAAAAATAATATAATATATACTTCAATCATGTTAATAATAGTATTAATTTATTTGATCTTTGTAAAAATCTATTTTATAAAATATATTACTAACAATATATTATACAATATATTATTAATATAATAAATTAGTATGAAATTGGCATTAAAAATAACTATATAAAATATCAAATAAAAATTTGAATTGAATATCTAAATAAATCTATAAAATATACAATCAAATCTTCTAATTATAATAATTATAATAGTTTAAAATCTTTCAAAATTATACTCATTTATAATAAAAAAAATTAAATTATATAACAAATAGATTATAAAAGTTTATATAAAGGATTCAATAATAACTACTTATATAATAATAGTGAGGAGTCTCAATTAAAATAAAACTTGGAAAAAAATGAGGAAAAAAATAAATAATTACTAGGATATGATAAAAAACAATATTATAAATTTAACATAAATCGCGACAAAATAAATACGATAAATGATCAAAAAATAATAAATACTACTACTAACTAAGTAAACAAAGAAAAATATTCAAATAAGAGAAAATAAATCAAAAAAATATAATATTAAAAAAAACATAATATTAAGCAATATAATAAAATAAATTAAATAAAAAATACATTCAAAAATAAGAAAATTAAAATTTTAAAAACAATTTAATTAAAACAATACTCACTCATGTTAAATATAAGTTCTACACGTATTTGATATTTCCGTTGCGTACTGTGATATACTTAACTGTTAAATTAGAACTAAAATCGAACATAATGAATGTTGGATAAACCAATGAATGAGCGATCGTTATACAGTTTTACAAATCTATTCAAAGTACAGATGAACCCACATATTTGATGTAACGCACTTATAGGTTGCAGTAGACCATAGGGTAATAACCATGTTCATAGGGCAACAATGGCATCAGGGATCTAAGAAAAAATACATGAATTCAGTCCCGCAAAGTCTACTTATGACCCCGATGAATTAAACCGTGTGAGTTGTAACATTTGCTTCAACCATTTTATTGACATTGTAAGTAATATTACAATGTGTAACATGTGCATACAAGATAACATTTGTCATAGTGCCATGTATTAGATGCAAAGAAAGATAAGGACTTATCCCTACATATAATCACAATGATAATGGTCTGGCTCTTCAGCAAACGTTTACTATACTTAATTCCATATTCTTTGCATATGTATTAATGTGAGTTACGAGTCGGCTGCTGAAGGGGACACAATCATTAGTAAATACTTCGAGTAAACATCTTCTAAGTTAGCCCGTTTAGATATTATGTCATATTTGTAATGGGCTCCTAGCCCACTTCTTGAAAACTCTAAACTCAAGATATAATTGTTTTGTATTAATAAACTCATCAACACTTTCACATATCCCTACATGTATCAAGTCAAACAACCGATCCACTCTAAACCCTTACATCCTAATTTCAGTCGATCTTTTTCAAGTTTCAATAAATTGTTTGTTGTGATTTGTGCGATCAAGGCGCCGGACGGCTGGCTCTCCGAACACGTCCCTACAAGGCTCACACATTGTGCAAAGCCTTGTGGGCATCGCGTCACTACGTGCTGGCATCCATGCGACCTAAACAGGCGATTGTGCGGTTGCATTTGTCGCATCTTGTTAGCAGTCGCACAAACATGCTAAACAGCCAATCATTTGTGGCAACACTGCAGCAACTCGCGCGGGCCACGCTATAATGTGGCGTCTGTCGGCACGGCCGACTTGTGCCCGCAAAACTCTGGAGCTGCATACACACAGGAGTGTTGCAGGCCGCCATAAACAGTAAACACACAGCAGCTACGCCCTTTTGTTGCCGTAGCCTCGCTCCCAACGTGCGTGCACCTTGTGCATTGCCGCATGCACGCAATAGCAAGGCAATCGCAACGCCTGCGCGGTCGTAGCGCGTGGGGCGCGCAGGTCGCTTGTGGCCAGGCTTAATATCTTGAGTTGTGGCACATGGTGCATCATCTAGCTAAATCACTAATCAATTAAGGCAGCTGCTTGTGCGTCCTCGTGCAACCGCGTGCGTGCGCTCGCAGCAATTTGGCACCCATCGCCCGCTAACAGCCATTCTAAAACATGCCCAAAAATTAGGCAGCAGCCGATATAACCATAGTGCCAAATATTGTGCATCTTGTGCAGGCCGCTTGTTTTTTTTTGTGGCACTCCGGGCGCAATGCAGGCTGGCGCGCGGCTGGTGCAACAGCGGTTGCAATAACACGCACTTTTCAGCGCAATTGGCGTGAGTGGCGCCAGCTGTGCTAGCCTGCTTGTGCGCTGCTTGGGCGACCGATCATGCGTCTCCTATTTGTGCCAATTCGCTTTGTTAGCTCGCCCACATGGTGCTTTAATCCGCCGTCAGAGCGGGTTCTTTGGACTTGGCTTTGCCCTATAATGGGCTACCTAGCGCGCAACCGCAACGCCACTAACTAGGCCTCGGGTCCACTGCAAAGTGCTGTGCCAGCGAACATCTGGCCACATGCCCAACCTCACCGGCGCAATGGGCCTGTGCGAGGCCGCGTGGCTACATCAGCGCACGGCATCCAATAAAACAGGCTGCGCCAAAAGCATCCACAGGCGTGCGACAATTAACACCATGGCATCGCCATACTGTGCATCTCCTGGCTTGCCAATGCACCATGTGAGCCTAATTTACTGCCGTACTGCCTATGGGCCGGGCCTTGCTATTAAATCGCAGCTGCAGACGTGCCATAACTAGTGCCGGCATGCCAAAAAGAACAACGCCAGCTAAGCCCTAAGCAGCCACCCAGACAAGCCCTTTCCCACGGCACGCCATGGCAGTAACGACTATGCTGCACAGCTGCGGCCCCGCCCGATCTCATAACACACGCGATCCGCCAGCACGCGATCGCGGCTGGCCCCCCCCGCGCCCAATCCCGGATTTTACAAATCCACCACTTATAATTCGTGCTTAGGTCATGATTTTGGTTTTTTGGCTGTGTTGGTGATTCCGTGTTGGTAATGAAATCCACAACATTAATAGTTTCAAAGAAAAAGGAAAAGAAGAAAAGATAAACGACAGAAAAAAAACAACAATCATGTCACATGTTGTTAACGAGTCGCATGTTTGCCCGCAGCGGCTGTGCAGGATAAAACTGCACCTCGAAAGGTTGTTTAGCTTTGATAGTAGCGTACTCATCTCGAAAGCTGTTACTTTTGATAGCAACCGTGTTTCTTGTTTTGGTAATACTTAACATCAGTGTTGTCAAGTAATAGGCACTAAGAGTTTTTTGTTATAAGTCGAAGTATCCAGAAATATAAAAAAATTAGCAATTGAATCTCATTTAAAAGATGAGCCGTCAAAGAAAAAACCAAAAAGGAAAAAGGAAAAGAAAAAATATATATAGACTAACACAAGATGATAGCCCACGTAGCAAACTGATGACAACGCACCCTGTAAATCCTCCATCGTGTAGTCATGACGGGATCTAGAAATAGTAATACCACTGATGATCTTTTGCTTAAATTGATTGGCCACTTAGGTAATATGAGTGTTACTGCTTCTCCAAATTTAGCACAAAGTATGGGTAATTTAAGTTCGACCCCTGTTGTTACTAATATACAATTTATGGTTTATTCAAATGGCCCACCTCAGCCCTATCCTTATATGCATTCAGGTACTAGTTATTATCCTTATATGGGCTTCTCCCTCCAACCGCAGGCCTAACATTATGGTTACTATCAAACTAGGCCCAGTTATTTGCAGCCAGCCCATCAACAGGTTCCACTCATTTATGTGGCCCATCAGTAGGTTATCGCCTCATTGCCAGCCCACTTGACCCAGCCCACTGGTACACCTAATCAGCCCGCACAATAGCTCGGGACAGTGTGACCCGCTACACTATCGGGGCAAGCTACTACGGTTCCACATGCTTTCACCACTGTGACCCTTCAAGACCTTGCTAGTGGTGCGTGGAACATGGACACATGTGCGAGTTCTAACCTTAATTCTTCTATTGCTAGTCAAATAATGTTTTTAATACTTGCATGTATCTATCTATCTCGGTTGGTGATGGTCACTCCATATTCGTCACCAACACCGGCCATAGTATTTTGCCAACTCCAACTAAATCTCTTCACTTAAATAATGTTCTTATCACCCCTCATATTGTCAAGAATTTAATATCTGCTCGTCAATTTGTTCGCGACAATAATTGCACTATCGAATTCGATGCGTTTGGTTTTTCCGTTAAGGATTTCCTGACGCGTCGGGTGCTTCTCCGATGTGACAGCACTGGGGATCTTTACCCAGTCACATCTCCATCTCCTATCCCTCATGCTTTCCTTGTTAGTCAACATATGTGGCATCAACGCCTTGGACACCCAAGGGGTGAAGTGCTGCGTCATCTTGTTTCTTCTAATTTTATTTCGTATAATAAAGAGAAGCCTCCCGTTCTGTGTCATGCTTGTCAGCTTGGCAAACACGTGAGGCTTCCGTTTGTTAGCTCCAGTACTGTGATTAGTTCTTGTTTTGATATTATTCACTCGGATGTGTGGACTTCACCCATTCCGAGTCTTTCAGGTTTTAAATATTATGTCTTGTTTTTAGATCATTATTCTCAGTTTGTTTGGGTTTATCCTTTGGTTAATAAATCTGATGTTATGTCCAAATTTGTGTTATTTCGTAATTATGTTCGCACTCAATTTAAGTGTGAAATCAAGTCATTCCAATGTGATCATGGTGGTGAATTCGACAACCGTCGCCTACATACCCTTTTTGCCCAAAATGGAATTCAATTCCGCTTTTCATGTCCCCAAACCTCTCAACAGAATGGGAAGTCTGAACGAATGGTTCGTACAATTAATAACCTCATTCGCACCCTCCTTTTCCAAGCAAACCTTCCACCAACTTTTTGGGTCGAAGCTCTTAATATGGCCACACACTTACTAAATATCTTGCCTTCAACTGCTATTGCTAATGACATTCCCTACACCCGTTTATATGGCAAAGATCCCAACTATACCCTTTTACGCATTTTTGGATGTTTATGTTACCCTCACCTTTATCCATCTCACAAACTTGAACCACGTGCAACACCCTCCATTTTTTTAGGATATGCCTCTTCTCATAGAGGGTATCGTTGCCTTGACCTACACACCAACAAAATAATTATTTCACGTCATGTCACTTTTGATGAAACCGTGTTTCCCTATGGCCACTTCCGCTTATACCTTTTTAGAAGATACCTTTGATCTACACCCTACTGTTCCAAATCCTACCCTTACCACACCAACTATTGGACAAACTGATCCATTACCACACCAACAACATCCAACCGAACCCGCAGCCCAACAGTCCCCTACTGCGGCCCCACCAACACCTGCTTCCCCATCTTCGGCCCAAATCCATTCACCAGTCCAACAGCCATCCCCCATGGCCCAACATACACCAGTTCAACTTCAATTCTCACCTACGGCTGTTTCGCACCAAACCACAACAGTTTCGGACCAACATGCACCCGCTATTATCCAAAATCCCCCGGTTAACCCAAACCCTGACTCGGTTCACCCCATGGTTACGCGTTTTCGTGTCGGGACTAACCGTCCCACTAAGCGTCTTAATTTACATGTGTCTTCGGTCTCTCCTTTACCAAAATCTTATCATGATGCGTTTAATGATCCAAACTGGCAAAATGCTATGCGTGATGAATATAATGCGCTTAATAAAAACAAAACTTAGACTTAATACCTAGACCACCAGATACTAATATTGTGTGTTGCATGTGGCTCTTTCGCCACAAGTATATGGCAGATGGCACGCTTAGTCGCTACAAAGCACGTCTTGTAGCGAATGGTAGTACACAGTTAGAGGGGTTGATGTTGATGAGATCATGCAGTCTCGGTGTTTTAATAACCGGGTATTTTCCGAACTGTTCTTAGTCTAGCTGCTTCTCGACATTGGCCGATTCATCAACTCGATGTCAAGAATGCTTTCTTACATGGTGATCTTTCTGAGACTGTTTATATGCATCAGCCTCCTGGATTTCGGGATTCTGTTCATCCTGATTATGTGTGTTTGTTACAGCGGTCTCTCTATGGGCTTAAACAGGCCCCCCGAGCTTGGTTTCAGCGGTTTGCATCTTATATTACTCGGATTGGTTTTTCTCATAGTCGATGTGACTCCTCTTTATTTATCTATAGACAAGGGACTGATACTGCTTACCTATTATTATATGTTGATGATATTGTTCTCACGGCCTCTTCTGAGAGTTTGTTGCAGCAGATTATTGGATCCTTACATAAGGAGTTTGCTATGACAGATCTGGGTTCGCTTAATTATTTTCTGGGTATCTCTGTTACACGTGATTCTTCAGGTTTGTTTTTATCTCAGAAGAAGTATGCTAGTGAGATTTTGGAGAGAGCACATATGGTTAATTGTAATCCGAGTCGGACTCCTGTTGATACTGAGTCTAAACTGGGGGATGATGGTGATCCGGTATCTGATCCGACTTTGTATCGGAGTCTTGCGGGTTCTTTACAGTATCTTACATTTACTAGACCCGATATCTCTTATGCAGTTCAGCAGGTTTGTCTTTATATGCATGATCCTCGGGAGCCTCATTTCTCTGCTCTTAAAAGGATCTTGAGGTATGTTCAGGGTACTCTGGATTATGGTCTGCAGTTATTTTCTTCATCTACTACAGATTTGGTTGCCTATTCTGATGCGGATTGGGCTGGTTGCCCCACTACTCGAAGATCGACTTCAGGGTATTGTGTGTTTCTTGGCAACAACCTTCTCTCTTGGTCCTCTAAGCGTCAGCCGACGCTTTCTCGTTCTAGTGCAGAGGCGGAGTATCGTGGTGTTGCCAATGCTGTTGCTGAGACTTGTTGGTTACGCAATTTACTACGTGAGTTGCATACTCCTTTATCTTCCGCTACGCTTGTTTACTGTGACAATGTCAGTGCCGTTTATTTGTCCTGCAATCCAGTTCAGCATCAGCGTACCAAGCATATTGAGATTGATATTCATTTTGTTCGTGATTTGGTTGCTGCGGGTCAGGTTCGCGTGCTTCATATTCCATCCCGTTATCAGTTTGCGGATATTTTTATCAAAGGCTTACCATCCACATTGTTTGAAGATTTCCGCATCAGTTTGAACGTTCGGTGTCCTCCCGCTCAAACTGTGAGGGAGTGTTAGCCCGTATCTTATTATGTATTATACTTGTATTGGGCTTGGCCCATCTCTAGAACATTCGTATATTGTATTTATATATTCGAGTTATTGATTGAATAACACACACAGAAAATATTCATTACCATACTTTACAGTTTACAGTGGGTTATGATTAGTTACAAAAGACACAAGAAGTTAAGGAGCATGATTAGTTAATAATAGATACCTCAACAATCATGAAAAGCTAGTAGCTTTCTTGTTTAAGACCGAGAACCAAAAGATAATTTTGTACCACGTATTTCATTTTTAAGATAAAGAAACTAAGAGTACGTCAATGAGAAGAAAATTGTTCAACGCAAGATTACTTGTATGGGGGTAGATATTCTAAAGTTGCAGCAGGTGGT